>JAOSYY010023803.1:0-15835 GCA_025727935.1 Hebomoia glaucippe
TTAAGACTTGTCAGTCCGCTTTATGTACAGTTTAGACGTTACTCAAGTATAGATTGCGATTTGAGTCACGTCTTGGAATACTGGCCTCAGAGTAGTGAATCCAATGTCTATTTCGGTCTTCGCCATGTTAAATATAACTTAGCCCACGCCGAGACACGTTAGTCTTTCGAATGCCGGTGTATGGAGTGCAGTGAAATTATTACTAAATACTTTGTCTTAGTAAATTTAAGTTATGCTAAATAGTGGCACCTTTTCGAAGTGCACTTCTAGAATGCGCAGATTATAATCGGCTTTCTTGTGCGCATTTTAAAATATACAATCTATATTATAATCTAAGCTAACTATTGGTTTGATTGCTTCATAAATCTATACAATACCTAAGTGATAAGTGTCATGTTATCAGGGATCCCCTTTCTAGTCGTTTTTTAAACGATGCTTCACGAATTGGATCAAAATTTGTATTCTTTAAGACGATTACTGCGGTTTCGTTAGAGCTTTTGAAGATATCTACACTTAATTTCTCTTCAAAGTACCAATGTTAATGCTGACCTCTGTACTGGACTGGTGATTCCTGAATGGTTGCGGGTGCCTATTAAAAGATACACTTCAAGATAGGAACTATTGTATACAAGTCTTCAGCTTAAAAACGGTTTATCCACTCCAAATTTTGCATCTCGTTGCCATTCGGTGTACGGAACCAGTTTTAGTGCCCTTCATTCGCGCTTCACTATAAATATTATCAAATGCGCGTTATCTTTTACGACAGTATTCTGTGTCATAGTATCATGTACGTGTATTTGTTGGGGAAATTAATTTTATAATGAAATTGTTTGTTTGAATAGTTTAAAAACGTTATGTAGTCCGCTTCGGTGGCCAATGCCCATTCGAAGTGATGTCGCGTGCGTTACTGTGAAGTTGTAACTCGGGCGGCCTTGTTGCCATGGTGCCATGTTGCCGATTCGGAAAATTTCGCATCACTTTTGCTTCTTGATGAGCAGGACTATGTATATGACCTGTGAGTTGCCTTCTTAGTGCGAGACTGCGAGTCCCGTGCCGCCATTTTGACGCATTTACAGATAATTAAGAATAAGTCGCTTGCAAATTCTTTTCAAATTCTCCGTGCCAGAATTCTTTGAGAGCCACCGTGTTTGTATATAAACAAATAATTGTCTTTAGGCTTGGGATGGAATTTTTATGCTTCTCAGGGGAAAGAAATGTTTTCTTGTACAATAAAGATATGGTAATCTTTGAATAAAACACACTGCAACGAATTACGAATTCGATTTATTGAATATTCTTGCAATGGTTCGCACGCTGCGCCAGCGCACATTTGGCGCGGTCCCGGGTGACTGTGTTCGATGTGATTCTATAAGAAAGGAAAACTTCAGGCTGCTGCGGCTGCTTCTCCGCGCTCCGGCCCAGATACAAGCGCCTAGTGGACAACATATTCCCCACCCTGCCGCAGGATGGCCTCGTCAAATCCAACATGGAGAAACTCACTTTCTACTCGCTCTCCAGCCCAGAGAAGCTGGACAGGATTGGGGACTATCTCTTTCAAAAAGCCTCCAGAGACATCTATCGGCGGAGACACGGGTGCGTACGGCTTTACCGACTCAACGAATGTTACTAAGCGAGTAATCATATCAACTAAAATACGTTTAGGTTCGTGATAATCGCAATGGAGGCGATGGACCAGCTGCTCCTGGCCTGTCACTCGCAGACCCTCAACCTGTTCGTAGAGAGTTTCCTCAAAATGGTTCAGAAGTTACTGGAGTCCACGGACCCTCAGCTGCAGATACTCGCGACGCAGAGCGTGAGTTCAGACAATCCCGATGATACCGAGTCGCATGGATTTTTAAAACATTATTAAAAGTGATCTGTCCATTTCAGTTCGTTCGTTTCGCGAATATAGAGGAGGACACGCCGTCCTACCACCGCAGGTACGACTTCTTCGTGTCCAAGTTCTCAGCCATGTGTCACAGCAACCACAGCGACAAGCCGACCAGGGACAGCATCCGACTCGCCGGGATACGTGGCCTGCAGGTGACAAATACGACCTTGAGAGCAATTCCCTCGGCTTCTTGTGTTACGTGTGCCGCGACCTCGAATTTCGATCTCGCGCCCGGGTTTAACTTCAATTCGCATCGTTCCAGGGCGTGATCCGGAAAACCGTGTCCGACGACTTGGTCGAGAACATCTGGGAGGCGCAGCACATGGACAAGATCGTTCCTTCGCTGCTTTACAACATGCAGGTTTGTGAATTCTTATCGCGGACTGGACTCTTCTCTCATGTAAAGAACCAAATGTTAAGTATACATGCAATTCCTTTTATAGGGTGCGGAGAAATATGAGACAGTGTCGTGTCTAGAGACGGAAACGGACACACGAGACGGGATCGAGGACGACCCGCCCAAGCTAGCCGAGGCCTGCCTCAGGGAGCTCGTGGGCAGAGCCTCCTTCGGCCACATACGCTCTGTCCTGCGGCCCGTCCTCACGTGAGTCGCCATCGCCCGCGTTGATCGCTACGGCGCTCTCAGCGGTTTCTCAAAACTAACGCGTCTCACGTCGATTTCAGTCACTTCGACCGCCACGAGCTCTGGCTGCCGAACGACTTCGCCGTGCACGTGTTTAAAATCATCATGTTCTCGATTCAGGTATGCGTATCTCAATGAATCTCATCGATCTCTGTGAATCCTCGTTAAGCCCCTGTATGCTCTTAGGCGCAGTACTCGTACAGCGTGGTGGAGGCGCTGATGCAGCACTTGGACGCGAGCGGGGGCGGGGGAGGGACGCGCGTGCGCGCCGCCCGAGCCACCGTGCTCAGCAACATCGTGGCCATCGCCGCCGGAGACAGCGTCGGTGAGTTCAATTCACTGTTTCTTGCTTGTTAAGGCAGACTATTTGAATATTGTCACGCAATTTAATTCTTTGAAAATTATTTGTCAGGTCCATCCGTGTTGGAGATCATAAACAATCTGCTGACCAACCTTCGCGCTTCAGTGGCCAGGGATTCCGAAGTAAGCTGACTCGACTGAAATCGTATCTTGCAAGCCTACACCCGCTCATACCTTGTGACTGGCGGATTACAGAAAGAGTCGGACGAGCGGCTGTACCAGGAGGCGTTGATCAACGCGCTGGGCGAGTTCGCTGACCACTTGCCGGACTTCCAGAAGATCGACATCATGATGTTCATCGTGAGCAAGGTCCCGAGCGGTTCGCGCGGCAAGCCCGCCAGGGCCGACTGCATGCTGCAGAGCATCCTGCTCAAGTCCCTCCTCAAGGTGGGTCCATTTCCCTCACGAGCGCAACTACGTGTGGCTTGAGGCGCTAATTGTCAATACGGTGTGCACTCACAAAGACCGCTTCAGGTGGGCACCACGTACAAGACTACGGAGCTGAGTAAGGCCTTCCCCGCGGCGTTCCTCGAGGCTCTGTTGCGCGTGTCCAGCGCCAGCGAAGCGCGCACAAGGGCCTTGCTCCAGCGCATCCTGCACACGCTGTTGGACCGAAGAGCGAACGCGCCGTTACTCCTTAATCCCACGTGAGTTGCAGCAACAACAGCTCTTGCGAACAGACGGCCTCGTTCATATAGAACGGCTACTTCTACTCTATACGTGATTCGCTTCAAACGAACTGTATTTCGTCCGCAGCGTGGATTATGCTCAACTGGGTTTGACCGTGGAGAAGTGCTCCCGCCCAGACCTGATCTTCATCAGCAAACATGGATATGCCATATTTAGCTCGCTCTATGAAGGTAGGTCGCTAGCAACCGCTCTAAGGTTCCCCATTCGGGTCTTACGTCGTCCAAATAACTAAAAGAATCGTACGGCAATAACGAAAAATATGTTCAGGGCTACAGTTGGAGTCGAACACGGCTGAAAACATATCGGCTATATACACGACCCTGGCGTTGCTCGCCATCGAGTTGGCCTCCGAGGAGACCGTCTGCGATATGCTGCAGCTGACGTTGGCGTGAGTTGCTTCATCAGCTTATGAGTGATAGCCGTTTCCTGCGCAGCTCGGTGAGCCCCTTTTACTGTCCTCAGCATCCAGCAATCCGCAATGTCGAACCCCGTGCTGTCCACGTCCCAGCAGTGCCAGCTGCACGCGATAACCATTGCGCTGGCCGCGCTGGTGCCCCACGTGCTGGCGCTGCCGCCGCTGGCTGATTACATTAAGCAGGTGACGTTCAACACCTTGTAGCGAGTTGGCCTTGATCTAAGCTCTACGAATTCAACATACTCGTATATTCGTCTTACATGACTCAGATCATCGAAGCTCGCCGCGAAGAGGCGACCTACATGCTGCCGCCACTTTCCGACGACTACGAGCACGTGTCGGCCAACAAAGCACCCAACAAGTTGCCCTATTTGATGATCGACCAGGTGTGTGCGCGGAAAGGCTCAGACGCCGAAAGTTTTATACATATCTTTTCAATTTTTACTAATTACAAAATTCCAATATTAAGTTGTTTGTAAGATCTCTGTACGAGTTTATGGATTGCAGATGGCCCTCGGGGAGTGCCTCAAGTCCTGCGGCATAGAGGCGAGTCGGTTACAGTCGCCCTCCCCGTACACCAGCGGCACCGCCGTCAGCCTGGCGCACAGGCACAGCTGGGTCGAAGCCGGTAACTAAGCATTCCTATGAAACTCGTGGAATATGACAATAATAGACAGTCTGTGCCTGCTTCACCGTGCTCTTCTCGTCAGGGGCGACGCAAGGGCGCGACAGCTTGGCGGACATATCGGCGGGGCCCGTCACGGAGCTGGACAGCGCCAACAGCTCGCCGGGAGTGCAACGAGTAAGTACGAACGGATGAGTCCGAACCGAAGGACCGAACTTTGAAATAATTTCAAGTTTGTAAACAGCAAACGCAATACGACGCGCTGGACGAGGAGTACAGAATGTTCGTTGAGAAGTTTAACTACAACCACAGGCCCTCGATGCCGCACTTCGGGACTTATGTACGCGCTTTCACGGCCAATTCGCAGCTCAGTTTAGACTTTCGATGCTAGCCCCATCCGTAGCGTTCCATTTGACAAGTTTCGACGATTAGAAGTAGGCTGAGGTAGATTTCCGCACTTCGCTTTCATACTTCGTTAGTTCGTTAGTTACAAGTGAATCGTATCACACCTCGTCCAAATCCTCATCGAAGCCCTTCTCCAGCGGACGGACAATGAGTTCTGGCACTGGGGCCACGAAGACGCTCACACGGCCAGAGCACGCGACATGCGATGGGAGACTGCGGTACTGGTTTCTAACTCTTGTAGGGAAACGTTTATTTCTCGCTTTATGTGATTGTTTGACACCGTTTCTCTTGCAGCATCCGATGCAAAGTGAGAACGTGAGCCTGGAGGCGCTGCGGCGCGCGGCCAGCGGGCCCACGGAGGCCGAGCGGCGCGACGCCGAGCGCCGGAAGGTGTCCCTCAACAACACCTTCCGCACGGCGCCCTTCGACCACCTCATCCACATCACGCAGCCCAAGGTGCGAATGCAGCACTTTCGCGTCGGTTCTAATGCACTCTGCGTGTACGGACGATAACGACTAACTTTATTCGCAGTACGAGATCCAAGACAAACTGGAGGAGATCTTCAACTCGATATCCGAGGAGCCGCTGCTGCCCATGGGCGCCGGTTCGCCCACCAGCAAGCCTCAGGGCCAGCCCTACACCAAGTACTTGACTGAGCTGTTTCTCTACTGAAGGGAGGACCAGTAAAATGTTCCGCCCAGCTTATTCGGAAGTGTAGCCTTAGGGATTTAGATCGTACTCGTAACGGACACGCTTGCGTTTGTCTTTCGTAACCGACTCTGTTAATGCTTTCGAGTTAGGTCAATTATCAAATATGAGGCAGGACGTAAATCACGGTTGTGTCACCGCCCTCTATAGTGGCTCCTTGTAGGCTAGTGGCATCGGTGCGAGATGTTTTATTTATAGGTGTTGTGTGGTGGGACAAACACGTCAAACGTCAGTTATTCACTGCTAGCGGCTCGCCCCAGCAACTTTTCTACCATCGACTCTGGGTTCACGTGGCGGGGACATTGGTGTAAATTTGGTTAATTGCAGACGAACGAACGTCTTTTAGGTACGGTTTTGTTGGATTGAAGGAAAACGTTCTCAGTATTTATAAATGGCGCGTCGCAGTCTCAAAGATCGTGGACTAGCGAAGATGCCACTGTTATAGTAATCTTAATACTCCGATTGCCCAAAAGTTTATATACATTTTGAAGAATTAGAAGCCGTTATACGTATTTAGAGCTAACGAATCTCGATTCCGAGGAAAAAGCGATACTTAGGCTTGCAGCGACGCTTCGGATAAGCCCCTCGTATTCTAAGTGCCCACGGCCACCGCGAAACCTCTTACATTCCAGCAGCCCTGATATTTTATATCGACTTTGTTCGTTCGTACTTATTATAGTTGTTAGACAATGTTTAAATAATATATGTGGTTCAAAGTTAACGTTGTTTTATTTTTCTACTTACTTAGAAAAGAGCGATTCGATGTCTTAGTCTGTCGCAGTATCTTTTTCAAAATGCTGTAAGACTTTATCACTGGTCCCAAATAAAACTACACGTTCATAAAAATATTTTAATTATAATATCTATCTACACTTTACAATGTTTGATAAATAAATATGAAAATCGGGCAACAGTTCACTTACTTATATCAGGTATCTATAGTTTGAACTCCATAGTGGTTGAGAAAACATAGGGCGTTGACACATTTGTGCTAAAAAGTTTGTGACTCCATTACGTAAGTGCTCAAAAGTCACATGTCCAGGCCTGTATTGTGAAACGTAGCTTAAGTTTCCATCTATCTCGGAAAACAGGCCTCGACCTTTGGGACCTTTCGAATATATATTAACATAATTTTAAAACTTTGGTACAGTCTTATTTTTATTAGTTTTATACAAAATACTCTCAGGAACCGAATCTGGACAATTATTCATCTTATGGTATTAAACAGACCTTATAAAGCTAATAGGAAGAGAGTGGAAAGGTGTTTAGTTTTAGTCTTCGCCGAGAATCGGACAAACGATTGACAGATTAGACACTTTGTCCTAATTAGGTTTTGTGCGAATGAGAATTGTTATTAGATTAGATAAACGCAGGTAAACATTAAAACCAAGTGTTGTATTGTGATGATGCCTATCGACAAGAGAATAAATTAATCGAGAAAAATTTATAAATATTTAAATAAATCTGTTTTATAAAAATAATTTTATATTAATGTAAATAAAAACAAATCTATAAAAAAATCTTAAACTAGAAATTTAATCCTAATACATTATTGTTTTATTTGGTGGTTAATTTTAACTAGTAAAAATCGCTTTTACGATAATCAATAAATATTCCAAGAATTTAGAATTAGTCTCGAATTATCGCATTTATTGCACACCGTGTCTTGAGAATGGACTCTCTGAGCGAGTGCCCATGCGCCTCGAACGACAAACGAATGTCTGCTAATTAGGACAGTGGATTTACGGGAATCTGATGACAGTGGTCCCTACCGCCTCGTCGCTGCACGCGTGCGCCAGCGCAGCTTCGAAATCTTGAGGGAAATATACCTGCAGAGACATCAAGAGAATTGTTTTAAATAAAACCTGTTTAAGTCGGCGTTTTTTAATTTCAAAAATATTAAACTGAGACCTTGTCGAGTACGGGCGAGAGTTGTCCCCCTTCCACCAGGTGTCGCAGCGCGTCGAGCCCCTCGCTGAGTTGCTGCCGGGACTCCAGCCAGTCCGCGTGCCATCCAAAGCCAGTTGCCCACTAGAAATTACAACAATATTGTCTGTAAAAACCGAATACAAGTACTGACAACCACGTTTGAGTCAGATCAATCGTAATTTAGACAAATGGAATACTACGACTAGTCGCTTCCATTGTATAACGGCAGGCGTATTCTGTCGACTCACCCTGAGTATTTGGAAGGTGTAAAAGGAAGCACTGAACAAGAACCAGAGGGGCACGGGCAGCCTGTCCGTGAGAAGCGCGCGCGGCCGCAGATCCAGCACGGCGCTGCGGGGCGCGGTTGCCCTGAAAAAGCGGCATTGTCCTCTTAGCAGCAGATATATGAGGTAAGAGTTACGAAATTTCTAATTGTAATTGTACGCACTTCAACAGAGTGTTGTACGGCGGCTGATTGGGCGGGGCCCCAGTGCAGGCCACGCACGCGTCCCAGGGCCCCGTGCGACTCGCGTGTTGCTCCACAATTAGCCAAGAGGCTGCGATGTGGTCGTTTTGTCCTTCCAGATCTACGAAATCTTGAGCACCTGAATAGTGAATAAGGCGAGGTGTGGTTGGCAAGGCAACGTAATATCATTATAATTTACACTACAAAGCGGGGCAAAGGTCTCGCCTAAATTTCTGAGCGTGTTCCTGCAGTGCCGCGGCGCGGCCGCCGTGGTGCGTGCGCCCCAGCACCCAAGCAGTTGCAAGAGCGCGCAGCCTTCGCCGCTGCCCGCGCCCGCTATCAGCACTCTGAAATTTAAAGGCATAACATTTAACTAAGGTTGAAGACAAGTGAAATAAATATGACTTCGCATTATTGCAACATTAAGTACGTCTCTCTATAACAAAATTCATTACAATTGGTTCAAGATTTAAGGGTGGAAACACTGATGACTTGTTCCAGTTACCGTTTGCCCTTGCACGTGTCGGGAGTGTACCGCAAGGCGCCTAAGGCGAGCAAGGCCAGCGTGCCCGCCCACGGCAGCGACGCGGCCGAATCCGCGCCCAGCGTGCGCGGCCGCTTGCTCACGCGCGAGCTGTAACATTATTCGAGAAGCAGTTGATTTTAGGCGACTTTCTCAATATATTTAAACTTTCGAGTCGATATCGGACCTTCTAACCGCGAGCAACTCGGTGGCGGCGCCCCCGCTCCACTCGCTCAGGCAGCCCCACACCTCGTCGCCCATCTCGAATTGACTGACGCCCTGTCCCACGTCCAGCACCACTCCTGCACAACGATTTATAAGAGCTCGAGGTGTTTCAAATGGTGTCAGAACGAATGAATGTTTTTGGTGAATATGGCATACCGGCAAACCCTCTTCCCACCGTGACGTGCGACCTCGTGAGGAGTGAGCGCAGAGCGGAGGCGCGCCCGCGCAGCACTCCGCGGTCCGCCGCGCTCACGCTGAACGCCTGCACGCGTACCAGCACTTCCCCGGGACCAGCGCCTGCAATCAGTATAAGAGTATTTTTCTTATATCGATTGACGGAAGACTTGTTTGAAAGTAATGACACTGTTTCAAGGGTTCTCATACCATGTGAAACTGCATCTTCGACTAGGATGACGCTCTGATCGGCCTGAGTTTGAAGGGCTCTAGCGTGGGGCCCGCTAGGTCCCCTAGAAGCCGCTCGGAGCCCTATCACGAGACCCGTGCTGCCTCCCAGTACCGCACCACAGGCGAATATAATTATGCTGCGTCGCCATACTGGTGAATGAAACTATAATTTATTAATCAAATGCAAATTACGAAATCAGTGAAAAAAAACGTCCATGAGCTTATTTCAAAATTATTGTCATTCACTGACCCCTGTCCTTTAGCAGAGCGACAAGTTCTTCATACAACACAGCCGGAGAGAGGGGCGGAGCACCCTCGCGTACACGCCTTGCAGCCTCACGGCCCCAGGCCACCGCCCGCGCCCGTCCTTCTGCAACTAACTCATTATGCCAGATGTCAGCAACTATGTCACGGATCTGGAATTCATTCGACATTATATTAAAGATTTTTAACATTCAAACAGAAGTTCATAAGTAAATAGTGAAATCTAAAATCTAAATTGAAACGGGCCATGCCATTTGCCAAATAAATTGCACTTGGTACTTCAAAAGCATTCCTCACCTTTTGTAATGCATCAGCAGTTTGCTGATAGACCCCTTCTAGACGATGTTTGCCATTATTTGCTACTACTACCGCAGCCTCCTAAATTCAAATGAAAAGGAAATGTTTAATCCATGCGATGCACTAAATGATGCAGTGCCTTCAAGTAGATTGTAGATTAAGTAAAAATCAACAGTGCCATGTTAACTTAAAATTAAATAATAATAAAGAAGCAATTAAGATTACAATAAGGTTAATATACTTTTATTAGGCGTAATGTTATCTAAAACTGTTTATAATTAGGAACAATAATTTTTGATTGAATAATTGCAATAAATTTGGCTCGAGTTGTATTGTTACGTAAGTTTCAGGGTCATCTCGAAATTATAACAATAATTACACATCCATTATAAGAGGAATCTGATAAGTATAAAAATAGGTTTCATAATGTTATCGTGTAATAATTATCGTTTTAATGGGACTATGATTTAAAGTTTACATTTCCCCCGTTCCCCGCCAAATATTGTTTATTCGCAGTACGTATCAACACGCATAAAACGAGAGTACTCACATGTAATGCATCAAGTTTTTCACCAGCTCTATGCTTGAACCCATCCATATCAATCACAAATCACCGGGGAGGATCGCCCTTAACCGAATGGACAATTAACTCATACCAAAATCATTCACAATTTAACCTTTGGCCACAATCCATTTGGAATATTTTAATCTCAAAATAGATTGTCATAGAATGCATGTTTATTTATTTTGACGGCTTCGATAGCAAAAGTTTCACTCAAATTAGTATCTTCGCTTCAAAGTAGTATTTGTATAAAGGCAGAGTAAATATCGTTTGAAAATTTTGTTAAAAACTTATCCAAACATAACCTAGAAGTGAGGAACTTGTTGACAAAGTGCAAATTACAAGCTACAGCTGATTGTCAATTTTTGACACTTATATTAACAGACTATAAATATTATTGCCAACGGAATGACAGGTGACTTATGGTATGGTCACTATAATTTGGATGCTAAAAATATTCACGTGGCCATTTAAAAAGCAGGAGAAAAAAATACATATTTATTATATTATTTAATATTTTTAAATCGAATTAAATTCGAGCATCTACTGGTATCACGTTTTCTCCGCTGTCCACGCTTTCATCGACATCTCTGTTGTCCAACACGCTGTCGATCCAGGCTTTACTGTACGAGACCTAAAATTATGAGATCGAGAAATTATATAATCAACTATCTTAATAATTATGCCAGATGTAAGATACAATACTCTACATTATACCGAATACCTTGGCATAAACTCCTGGTTTAAGTTTCAGGGCGCACTCTTCGGTGCCTGAAAACAAAGCGATTCCAAATAATGTACCCGCGCGATTCGCTCCGCTGAAATGGACTGCGGGATCCCCTGTGTCGCCCTGTTTTACAAAATTACATTTTAACATTCTTTCTTGAATATTCAATTTATTAATTTCAATGAACGCTGTTGTTTCATCCATTAAAGAAAAGTCTGAGAAATATTTATCAAAGGAATCTGCGCATAAACTCGGGGAGCCTCACCGCGCACAAAGCGACTCCCTTCATAAGGCTCTGTAGACACATGTGGTCATGCTGCAGCCTGTAGTCGTTTCCATAGACTCTGCGGCAATCGGCTCGAGGCGTCTCCTTCACTATCATCCGTCTTAGCTCCTGGTTTTCTCCGTCTCTGATGTGACCCGTTACCTGAATCATGAAATTAGGAAGTATTTGGTAAAGATCAGTGTTCGCCTTTCTCTTCTGGTGAGATGATACGTTGACATAAGTGGTATTGCTACCACAAAGAGTGTTTTCTATGTTTCCCCTTTTATTACGATTATTAATATATTATTACAGTTGTTCGTAATGCATGAACGCTTACCACGCTGCCATATCCAGTGACAATGGTCTCCCCGAAGAGCGAGGGCAATTCGGCTCCAGCCGATGCAACCGAAACGATTTGTACTCGGCTCCCGAAGGCGATGGGAATATTGACCTGCACATAAAATGCTTTTAAACAATTAAACAATCAAACAACACGAATCTAGAATTGATTATAACCGTTGGAATAATATGAGTTTCAAATGGGAAATATATGTTACACCTTTATCATGGCCAGATTGTGTTCCGGATAGTACTGATCCGTTCTGTAGTCTGGGTGTCGCTCGATGTACGTCACAGACAGGATCCGGCCTCCGAAGTCCCGGAACACGGAGCCCATGCGAACGCTCACCTCCTCCTTAGACACGCTGAAATGTTCTTACATTGTGACCGTGACCCCACCACGACATCTTAGTAGAATTAACAGCAATTAAAATACTAGACAAGCTTACTAGTCGAAGCACTGCGCCGCCGAGAGCACCCACTGCTTGCCGACCACGGCTCCGCCGCACCAATGCTTGCCGTGCAACCTGGGCAGTACTTCATTCTTATCAAAGGCATTTTCATTCAATCATCTCATGAGTAAACTAAACTCAAGGAAACGTGATCCTCTTTTCTATTAATATTTCATATATGATATGTACTTAACATCTAATAGAAATTGAAACAACATAAGTAGGAGACATTTTTAATTGGATACCTTATATTTAAATTAATATCTTTGAAAAGTATAAAAAACATGAGATTATAAGCTTTGAAAAGTTCGACTTTTATGAAATGTATATTCTCGTCGTAGCCATTTGCTTAATCAAAGACAGTTCTCCTCGTATCGTTCGCCGTTCCACCACTCCCGAAAGCCGCTCCACACCGTGGGCTCTGCCAGCGCCCGACCGTCGTTGAGGCGCGCGCACAGCCTGCACGCGTTCAAATGGTCCGCCCGCCGGTAGCTGTAGTGGTTTCGCCAGCGGAAGTAATCGTGGTACCGTGATCTATTTGCAATTATCTCGTTTATCTCCTCCGCGAGCCTTCTGGGGCCGAGCTCTATGGCGTTTAAGTAACTTCCTTGTGGTAGAAATCTGCGAAATATGTATAATAATATACTTACTATTTAATATACTTAACAATTGTTGCACACTTTTCTGTACTTGCCGGGTGTAATCCGCTTCTCCGTAGACGACGGGCACAGCGAAATTATTTAACGCAGTCAGCAACTTCTCGGTAACATAATCCTCAGCGAAAGAGTTCTCGAACGATAAATAAAAGAAATAATCCCTTTCCAGCATTTTGTTACATGACTTCGCCTCACTCGGCGGGCAGCTCAGCGTCCCGCAGGCGCCGTACACGTCGACCGCCCAGCCCAACCTCTCCAACTCGTCGCCCAACGCTTTTGCAAAGTCTTCTCTGCCCCGCTTCGTCGTGCAATGCGAAACAAACCATGCCACCGCTTTGCTTTTGGAACCCAGCTTGCTCTTCAACTCGTCGGTGATGGGTTCCATGTCTTCGACCCAGTCCACGTCTACCGCTGGTCCAATAAGGTTGCCGTCCACGTCGTAAATACTGATGTAGCCCCATTGGAAATCCGAATCCAGTCTGTAGGACCAAGTCCAGTTGAAGAACCCGTCCAGATAGTCGTTACAAGCCGGGAAGAAGTCGGGAGACTCCATGGCTCCGAAAATGTACTTCTGATGCGGATACCGATCTTGCGGCAGCTGGAAAGACCACATGTTCAGATCCCTCCCGTTGAAGAGGACCGCGTGGAAGTCTCCCTGGTCTATAAAATAATTCCTATCGTCTGTGACGAAGCAGTTCGTGTGTTGGCAGCCGTGTTTGACGAAGGCGCGGTTGCCTTCTTCGAGATAATCGAAGGGAGCGCTGAATCGCCGCGTCCATTGCAGCACGTATTTCAGCTCCTTGTGGCTCAAGTACGGGATGCGCTTCCTGTTCGCCCGGACCTCGTACATGCGGCTCCGGTAGACGGAGTACAGAGAGGCCACGACGTAAATCGCTATGAATAATATCAACATGCGAAAAGTAATCTTTAACATGATGTCAATTCGCCGAGCCGTTAGCCTACAACTAAATACTACTGATAAGATATCGGGCCATTGGTATCTTATCGGCCTCGGCGTCGAATATCGACAGAGGAGTGTCTGGTAGCAGCCAGGCAGGGCAACCGCTTGTGACGCGCTAAGCGTCATATTTATACATACGATAATTCATTAAAACGAAATACAAATACCTTATAGATACAGTGTAGGGATAATCCTCAAGGCAAACCAAGCCCAATTCGGTCGTGAGCCGCTTGCGTCTGACGTGCGTCAGGTCTTCCTCCATTTTGGGAGGAAACTCGCATTCTAATTCAGCCTTAGCCGTACTAGACGCTGCGGGAAAAGATACAATAGCTATAAGAGAGGCCGAAGGAATTTGATTGCTTTTGATATATTTTAAAGTTCTGCTCGTCTCGAAATGACGTATATTAAGAACTTACCGCAAAGCGCCCAACCTCTAAAGTTAATTGCAGAGCACGCTATTAGTACTCCCCAAACGGCCATTGCTTCTGATCACGACCTCTCGGTTGCGTAAGCGGAGTTCCGAGCGATAAGGACTGTTTACACCTATTGTTGGCCTGCAGTTTGTTTACACGCGGGACGTATCGGAATACGCTATTGTTAGAAGTACACCTTAGACCATTGGGGAAGGATGATGGATGCTGCTGATCAGGATATGCATAGTATAGTAAAACAGCGATTTTGCAAAGTGATCGTTTATTTGATAGAAATTCCAGGCATATCACAGACGTGTCTCCCGCCACACTCTTTCAATATTACTTCTACACATTGCTGTGGCAGTTAATTTGAAACCTTCTTGTTATCGAGTTTATTCATGATCTCCTTTTCCGTTTTGCCCCGAGTCTCCGGGAGGCTCAGAGCAAACACCATGCCCAAAACATTGATGAAACACAAAACGATGAAGGTAGTGTGGAGGCCGAAGGCGTCCGCCAGAGGCACGAACGACAGCAGTTGCGTGGACATCACCGTCCAGCCTAAAGTCTGAATCAGCCCCATGATCTTCGCTCGAACCTGGAAACGCGTATAGAAGTCTCATTATTTTCAAGATTCGGGCTAAAGCGAGGGCCTCACGGGCGACTCGCTTGAAGTGAGACGCCGACGGAAGTGACAACGTTAGTCAATTAGGAGCTTAACGGCTGAGGAGGCTTTCGTACCTGGAAATTGAAAATCTCGATGCAAATGATGTAGGGCAAAGATCTGATGCCGCCGGCGTAGGTGGCCACGGCCACGTTCATGCACGCGATGGGGAGCCACGCGGGGATCGCGCAGCCGAGCCTCCGCAGCAGCAGGGCCGAGCCCAGGCCAGCGTAAGACATCGCCGACACGAGGTACGCGCCGGCGTGGAGGCGCTAAAACGACAAAGCATATGGTTATGATGCATTTAAACATCAAGTACAAGTTCATTCGTCTCACCCTTCTTCCGCAAGTTTCCACGAACACGGTGAGCGTAAAAGAGGCGACAATCATCACTATGGGAAAGCTGACGCTCTGCAGTTGGGGGCTGATGGCCAGCTCGGAGCCCGCGGCCTCCAGGATGGCCGACGCGTACGTCACGATGGCGAAGGAGCCGTTCCACGTCTGAACCGTCCACACCAGCAACAGCAGCACGACGCCGCGGCGCCAAGGCTTATTCTCAACTGCAGTCAATATATTACCGTTTCAATTACACAAGTCGTCAGCGACGCGCAGTCTTCTAGGCTTCCCGTCGCGAGCCCTCTGAGCGCACTCACATATTTCCCTTATGCCAATCTTGGGCATGTTCTTGAATTCCTCTTCTTGATGTTGCATGGCCTCGATTTCTGATGTAACTTCCTTGTCGTCCGCTCGAAGGCCCCGGAGGAACGCTACGGTCGCGTAGGCTTCCTAATGTCGACAAAAACAAAGGAATCAAAAAGAAAAGTTATGAGAACAAAGCTTACATTAAAAATGAAATGTGCAGCTGGAGTTACATTTATACAGGGTGTTTGAAGACTACTTCCGAAGACGAAAACGGGTGATAGTAGTTATGACACCTTTGATGATGGGACGG
>JAOSYY010023834.1:1442-12721 GCA_025727935.1 Hebomoia glaucippe
TTTTTAAGTCATTTATACTTTAGGAGGGTTTCAGTTACTTCAACACTGCATTCTGCTTGTGTTCAGTATAGCCAAGATTGTGTTAATTATATGTGTAAAACACTAATTTACATATTACGTATGTTATTGTTTATATTTTAATTTGCTATTGTACTGTTAATTATATTATAACATACATAATTAAATAAAACTGAAAAATCTTTCTGTACATGGACAATAGGTTTTTTAAATGCATATTATTTATATATGGATAATCACTTTATATAAAGTGGATGGTTCGACCTTTATTAGAACTATTGTTCATTTTAAATTGTAACTTGTCAGATTTTGGGTTCCTGGGCGTACCAGAAGGGCATGATACCGGAACATTGGCCTCTAGTGGAACTGCTGTACTGTGTCTGCCAGGGGATCCTGTTCCATGCGCGGGTGATGCATGAAGACGCCTGTCCAAGATACATCATCAATTTGATGCACACCGTCACCTCCAATAAGTGAGTATGACGCTTCCTTTTCATACCTAAGACAAACTTAGAACCATTACTTTCCGATTTTTACTTAATGATTTGTTATATAAAAATCAATATCAGATTTTACGTTTCTAATATCAAAAACAGCTGTCTTCTAAAAGTATATATGTATATGGTACTCATAATAGAAACTTAATTTATAAAATGTTTGTTTGTCTCTTTGTTCTGGCTAATCTCTGAAATGGCTGGTCCAATTTTCATTGCCAGATATCTATTTATATATAATTTTATCAGATATATACAGCCTGCCAACAACCCTATCTACAATGATTAATTTTATTTTATGATTTAAATACTTTTTGACAGACAAATATATCTATACTAAATATTATAAAGCTGAAGAGTTAGTTTGTTTGTTTGAATGCGCTAATCTCAGGAACCGCTGGTGTGATTTGAAAAATTCTTTCATATAATATATTATCAAAAAAAAATAAGGCTTCTTACTAAAAGTCCAATAATGTAACCCAAGGAGTAAAAATCGAAATGAATGCGAGCAAAGCCGCTGCCAGAAGCTAGTTTTTTCATATAATAGACGGCTGTTTATCCACATGTATGAATATGAAATTATAAAATTATAAGCTATTCATAATCGACCTACTTTTTGTAAGCATACGATTAAAAAGTTTGTAATTTGTGTATTTTCTTTTCAGAGCGGATGAAATTCAGAGTGCTTTCATCCAGAAAATCTTAGCGCACGGAGGTGGTATTTGATGTAAATGAGAAGATTTATGACATCGCCAATTTAGACGTACGGTATTTTGCGCATTGCAAGTCTGATTATATTTTAAGAGCTGTTGATGGGTGGGTCCACCTCTTCGCCTTTTGTGTTTCTTTGTAATGACTCAGGCCATTCTAAGACGTGACTTAAGTATGGATCTGGTCTTGAGACTCAAGAATAGATTGCGTGAGTCACGGCTTAGAATACGTGCCGTAACCATTTCGGATAAGTTCAAAGTCGACCGTAAAATGATAATTTTTGATGATTAACTTAGACAATTCACTAGGTACTTTAGGTGCTAATAAAATACGCTTTCCGGTGTGAGTCCCTGAACAGATTTTGATGCATTTTGGGATGCTCATTTACGGGTTCGAAACGACAATAGGCTTAAGAGATAACAATTAAATCAAAAATAATGCGACTGGTGCGATGAAATTTGTAGCAAATATGAAAAATTATTAATATAACAGTGGCATGAAGCAGCGCTACTACATATACAATATACACAATGTTACAATAATGAATCGCCTTATGAGGTACTAGTGATGTGCCGGATTGTGAATAATATCGGTAGACTGTTCCGGATACGGATATTTTGTATCAAGATTTACTGATACGGGTCTTAATTTTCTAATACAACGGGGTTCTAGAGAACATTGTTTATTCTTGTTAGAAGACTGCTGAGAAGAGAATGGACGAAATATCACTGTCGTTAACGTTCTTAGCATAGTCTTTTAGGAAGATTCGGATATCTGTTTTCCTTTAGATATCTGTCGATACGAGTACGGCTATCCGGTACATCACTTTGAGGTATCGAATCACTAGTTTGACACACGTAGATATTGTTAAGTGAAATAGATATCGCCAAGATAATTTTTAAGGTACGCTTTATGGTTAGAGAAATATTAACGATAATAGTTTAATCGGTATAGTTTTTATTATTTTATTTACATTTACAGGGAAAGGGTGAGAGTATATAGATGATTATTTGGCTGTCGTCTGTGTTGATCCGATTGTAATGTAACTTTGCGGAGAACCGCGTACGTCTGAGAAGTTGGTTAAATGTATAGGCAGTTCTAAAGACATTAAAATTTACTCAAGTCGTAAGTCAACTTATACTTGAATATTGTCAAAATATAAAAAAACACTAAAGATTTGACACGTCTTAAAACTAGACACAAACTTTAGTAAAATTTAGGACTTAATAATGTTAAGAATCAAATTTTCCTACGCGTAACATAGCAATAATTTTCAAATATTGATAGTTTAGAGTGTATGCCAAAAGTTTTATATATCAATTAAGCGAATAAGATTATTAGAACAAAATGAGGCTTCATGAGAAATAGTGGCCATTATTGCAACGTTATTTTATATTAATATTTAGACGTAGTAGACAATTTTTGGTAGTAGGTGCGGGTATTTGTAGATTTTCAATTACTTAGAGAATAATTCACTTTTCACAATTAGTTATTTAATAAAGGCACTTTTTATCAGTTATACTGAAATTGTGATAGGAATACTCGGGGTGGGTTAGTTAATAAAACCTTTTTGCATTTTAATATTTTGACATATTTCAATGTCAATTTGACAGTGACACATGACCAAATATTTTGGACAACGTGACGATCCAACGCGAATGAACGTATATTTTAATATATATATATGTAAAACTGCTAAATGTATGTAAAGAATTATATCCTACGCAACAGATTTGGCTAAGTTGCACGATTAAAAGACGTTGCTGGATCGGACTATATAAATGTCATTTCTTAAACTTTTGATTTGTGTCATTGTCAAATCAAAACAGTGATATTAGGATTGGCGCTAACCGACGAATAAAAATATATATTAGACAGGTTTTGAGTTGATTCTCAAATTGACAATTTTGTTATACCAAATGTGTCAGTCAAAACTTTTTAATTCCAATATTATTTAATTTGCTGAAAGGTATTGACAACAAAATCACATAATACAGGGTGGTTACTTAAAAATTATATAATTTATTTTAATATCCTTTCAGTTTTTAACTTTGTACTAATAGAAATATCAAAGAATTAGCAAATGCGACGAGCATTTAAATAAAAAATCTCTTATTAGCTGGGAATCGAACCCCTTTGATCAAAGTAATTTCTTCTGCTAACTATACTAATATCCTGTTTATATATCAATTGATTAATAGTAGACAAATTACCTTGGTTACCCAAAGTAAATTATAGCGTTGCCATGGTAACCTGTTTACCAATATCTGTCAGTTAGATTTATAAATCTTGTATTTTTATTCTTAATCATCTATTTAAAAGGTATGTATATATATATTGTAATACTCTAAGAATTCACTGTATATTGATTTTATTTTTTAACTTTTCCATTTATTTATTAAACAAAGGTATGTACTACAGAGTACAGAAAATGATTACCATTTATCATTGTTATATTTTTTATTAAATGATTTTTGTACGGCTATCTGTGTTTTTCTATGTTAATTAAACAAATTTTATAAAATACGATATTTCAATGATAAAGAAAATATTAGGGATGTCAGTGCTATTAATTAGAGTGGGTGTTATTAATTAAGTTGAAGAAAAACCAATCTATAAAGTCTGATTGCTCCCTAACACCGAACATTATGTATAGAAACATACATAATATAATTATAAGACAAATAATTGAAAACATGGAGGCCGGTGTAATATAGTTTGAACGGAATTATTAGCAGCAAGATGCTGATATTTTTTTAAGAGTTCTTTAAATCTACTTTGAAAGACAATAATCTAAAATTGAAACCAACAGAATATTTGACGATGTAGGGTAGTAGACGAAGGAAATATATGTAAGGTTAAAATTACAATTGATTTTTAACGAAAATATTCTAAAATAATTCTTTGGTAATATTTGTAACGATAAAAAGGGAGAGCCTAGCAAGGAAATTGGTTCAAATAAAATTTTAATCTAGTTCTTCTACTCTCGGTCCAACTGATCTAGCTGAATGCGCACAGCTTGGTCCACCTACAATATTATGGAGTTTCATCATAGCCGATTGGCAGGCCGCTTGAGCTTTTTTCAACTGTTCTTGCAGTTCCGACGTACTAGCGTCTGGATGCGTCTCCAACCATTTCAATTGCTCAGTACATTCTGTTACGACCTGGTTCTTTTCTTCGTCTGTGAGACGATTGCCGGCTGTTTCCGCTGCCTTTAAATAATCAGATATTTAGTGATGGATACGAATTATAAAAATGTTTTTAAATTTTGAGGGCACTGTAGCGGTTGGGTAAAATCAACCGCGACGCCAGAGCACCGGTTTCGAGTCACGGTCGGACCTCAGACACATTTTAAAATTTGTGATTTGTATCTTGCCTCGGATACGGGCTGTCTTTGGCCGGACGAATGTTAAAAACACAGCCATTTTGAGTATTAAATGTGGTGGGAGGAACTCCTAATAATGTATGAGTTCCGTCCGGGTCACGTACCACCGTCCAAAGATGGACAAGTCGTGAAGTGCTGTGCGAGGTTCGATTTCAGTCTAGGAATTTCCGAATATACGAAAAAAATAAAATAAGGCCTTAAGGTTGGCAGCGCGTCTTCTAGATTTTCTGATCTTGAAGGTGTTCATGGGCGACAGAAATCGCTTAATACAACTGAACTGTATGCTCGTTTGACTTCCTATAGCATAAAAAAAGAATGTCCAGATACGAAATATGTCCGAATTTGAGACGGCAAAAATAATATAGAATTATTTGTAATACACAAAGTAACGAGTAATAATATAATACATTTTGATATTTTTGTAATGTTACAAAGAGCTGAAAACGAATTTACATACAATATAATATTTATAAAGGAAATTGTGTATCGATTGTTAGAAAAGTAATTAGAATACAGTAAATTATTAAACATAATGAAATTGTGCCATTGAAATGTATAAGAATTTTTGTAAGATCGACAAAATAAAACAATCATGAGTCTAGTTTTAAAACCTGTCAAATGGTTTCTTTCTTACTAATAAATAAAAAATAATTATCTGGCTGCAAACGTTAGTTAGTTTTCGAAAACTGTTAAGTTTTCGTCTAAATTTATATAAAAGTGTATTCGAATCATACAACAAGAATAAAATTTAAAAAAATCTGTCTTTCTGCTTGTTCCGGCTAGTGTCTTAAAAAGGCATTAATATGATGTAAACTATAATTAATTAACCGAGAGTACCTACTGAGGACTGTTTCGAAAAAATAACGTTATTTCATTAGACCGGTATATTTAGAGACCAATAGATGATTTAATAAAAAATTCCAATATCTATATATATAAAAGAAAATCGTGTTAGTTACACTATTTATAACTCAAAAACGACTGAACCGATTTTGCTGAAAATTGGTGGGGAAGTAGCTTAGGACCAGGAGACGGACATAGGATACTTTTTATCTTTTTTTGTAAATAAAGATATATTTTTTATTTACATTTATTATCGTAATAAAAATTGTGACAATATAATCAAAAATCTGCTCATTTACTGTCTCTAAGCGGGAACAAAGTTCGCCAGGTCAGCTAGTTGCTAATATATTACATTCAGTCGTATGTTACTCAAGAAATGTTTAAAGTCCAGTGTTGGGAAAACGACATTATACTCACAGCTTTACAACCAAATAAGTAGCTTTCCAATTGATTACGGATTTCTACTCGACTTCTTGCAGCTTCATCTTCGGCTTTAAATTTCTCGGCGTCATGCAACATCTTCTCGATTTCTTCTTTGTTCAATCGTCCTTTGTCATTTGAGATAGTAATACGTTCCGATCGGCCAGTGCTACGGTCTTCAGCGCTCACGTTCAAGATTCCATTTGCATCCAAATCAAAGGTTACCTGGTTATTATGAAGAGATTTTATCTACTCGTAATCTAAAATGAGTTGAGGAAAAAAAGCAAGTTTCGATTCGTTTATGCTTATTGAATCGTGTATATAAAATAGTTGTTACTAAAAATTTTACAATTTTCAAAATTCGATTTTTTTCCGTCCCTTCAGCAAAAGTGTCATTAGTACTATCATCACCCGTCTTTGTTTTCGGAAGCCGTCCCCAAACATCCTGCAAAGTCTAGTAAGAAGTTAAAGTGATAATAGGTGTTTTCTCAACCACGTAACGTCTATTCAGTAATTTGCCACTTTTTCATTAAAAACTTATAATAAAGCTACTGCTAAAACGTAAGTTAAAAATAAATAGTTTCATAAAAATCTCTAAAGCGCAACAATGAAGTCTCTTGGCACAAAGAAAGTTTAAGGCAAAATACAAAAAATAGCTCTATTGTCGGTGTAAAGTCTAAATTAAGAGCTTACTTCAATTTGTGGAACTCCTCTAGGCGCTGGGGGTAAACCAGTGAGATTGAATGTACCAAGTAAATTGTTATCTCGCGTCATCACCCTTTCCCCTTCGTAAACCTAAAAAACTTATTATTATTTTTGTGAAGCCAATAATAATAGGGTACAATCCAAATGCGAGACGAAAATGAGTTCATTGTTAATCTTTCTTGACCAAATCGCTGGAGCAATTTTGGTGGGGTTTGTAACTACAAAGAACTTTCAGAATTCATCTTAATAATTTAGCAGTACTTGTATTTTTCTTTAATTATAACACTACTGGGACTTAAGTTATTATAAGGATTTACCTGTATGGTCACTGCTGGTTGATTATCAGCATAGGTCGAAAATATCTTTTTCTGTGCAATCGGGATCCTTGTATTCCTTTCAACTAATTTAGTCATAACTCCACCAGCTGTTTCTATACCCAAGGATAACGGCGTCACATCAACAAGTAATACTTCTTGGAGCCGTTCATCCTTCGATCCCGTAAGAATCGCAGCCTGAATTGCTGCACCATACGCTACTGCTTCATCAGGATTTATTGATAGATTAAGAGTTTTTCCACCGAAGAAGTCCTAAATTTACAAAGGAAATTATATATCTCACCCGACAGGTTTTATGAATATTTAAATGTTGAATTACCTGTAATAAGCGTTGTATTTTAGGTATTCTTGTAGAACCTCCAACCATAACCACATCATTTATTTCTCTCGTGTGTAGATTTGCATCTTTAAGAGCACGCTCCACTGGTCCAAGAGTTTGTTTGAATAAATCTGAACACAGTTCTTCAAAACGTGCTCTACTTATTTTCGAATAGAAATCTATTCCATCGTGTAGCGCATCTACTTCTAAACTGGCTTCAGTGCTTGATGATAAGGTTCTTTTGGCTCTTTCACACGCCGTTCTCAAACGTCTTATAGCTTTTGGGTTATCCTTCAAACTCTTCTTGTATTTTCGTTCGAATTCAGCACTGAAGTGATCAACCATTCGGTTATCAAAATCTTCTCCTCCTAAATGCGTATCTCCAGCTGTCGAATTGACTTCAAAAAGAGAGCCTTCGGATATTTGCAATATTGAAACGTCGAACGTTCCACCACCAAGATCGAATATGAGTACGTTCTTCTCTCCGGTTAAATTTTTATCTAAACCGTAAGCCAAAGCTGCTGCAGTCGGTTCATTTATTATTCTAAGTACATTTATAGCCGCAATAGTTCCCGCATCTTTCGTAGCTTGACGTTGAGAATCATTAAAATAAGCAGGTACAGTTATGACAGCACTTTGTACTGTCCCTCCAAGATAAGTCTCTGCAGTCTCCTTCATTTTAGTTAAGACCATTGAAGATATTTCTTCTGGAGAAAATTTCTTCTTCTGTCCCTTGTAATCAACTACAATCTTTGGTTTGCCTCCATCTGAAACTACTTCGAAGGGCCAGTGTTTTAGATCTTGTTGGACTTTTGGATCATCAAATCTACGGCCAATTAGACGTTTTGCATCGAATACTGTATTTTTAGGATTCATTGCTATCTGTTAAAGAGATTGAATTATTCTACCAATCATAGATATGTCAGTATACCTATTCATTCTTCATTTATGATTATAACATAGTATGTAAATTATATGCTTACCTGATTCTTAGCAGCATCTCCAATAAATCTTTCCGTCTCAGTAAAAGCCACATACGAGGGTGTAATTCTGTTTCCTTGGTCATTTGCAATAATTTCCACTTTGCCATGTTGGAACACTCCCACGCATGAAAATGTAGTACCTAGGTCTATGCCAACGGCTGATACGCCCATGTTATACTATGAAATTAATTTATTTTTATTTGTGATGGAATAGAGACTTTGAATAATATAAGCTCCAGAGCTTATATTATTAAGGGAAGAAAAGAATATTTCGTTTTTAATCGAAGAAGGCTATATGTATATATATATATATATGACTTGGCAACGGAACAAAATAGAGCCTTCTACGATTACAAATAGAGATTCCTAACGTAGTATTGTCCTTAAAGTTCACTCAAACGTATTATTTACAATGTCCAAACTTATCCAAGTGTACTTGATAAAGTTACAACTTTATTTTCCACGAGATCTTATAAAGCTTTCAAACTTGTTTAAGCACTTACTTATTGTTATTTGTCTGTTGTTGGGTTTTCAATAGAATGATTCACATGTTTCCGGATTGTTTGAAGATTATATTATTCAATAAGTTGTCTTACACATCGGTCTATAAAAACGTTAAAAATCCACTGAAATTTCCTTACATGTTTTAAACTTTTGACAATTCAAAATAAACATACTTATTAGTATCAAGACGTACCAAGACATATTTTTCTTAAAAAAAAGTATTTATATGAAAACACTTCGTCATACGATAGATAGAATTTTCTTTCGTTTTGACTTTTCTAGCTACGAATAAGTGTTTTTCGATCTATATTAATCATACAAAACGAAAAAAATCTTATGAAAAAATTATAAGATGACCGAGCTACTTAAACAGTCATGTCTATATAATCAATATACTTTAAATAGTACTATTAGTACAGTACTCGAGATTAAGTAATAAGGAAATCCCTTTAGCCTCCCGCTGGTCTAAGGTGATTGGACTTGAGGGAACGACGCCTTTATACGGCTAGAAAGTGCAAAATCGTGTGAGCTTAAATTGATTCGTCCCGTCCATAAACACAAATCTATCTCGACCGCTATAACAAATATAACTCTGCCCAAGACTTTTCAGTAATGCTAGATTAACCAATAAAAAATATGTTTCATTTTAGTTAAAAATTTTATCAGGCAAATTTTATTATAATAACAAAATTTTAGTTAATGTTTAAATATTACCTACTTGACGATATTAATTAAAAAAAAACTTTTATGTTTATATTTCCATCCGTACGTACAGCTGGGTTAATAAACAGATAATAAAGACATTATAATTATGCTAATTAGTAATAGTTAAAAAGTTGGTTTCATTCTTAAATATATTTATGACTAGTTGCCCCAACTTCAATAAACCGAACCACAAACATTGTAACCGAAGCTCTCAAGAGGACAATATTCCCGTTATTGTTTTGATATTAATTTCCCAACAATAAAATGATTTTTCAATTTACAAAAGTACTTCTTAAGATAAGCGTGGCCAATCTAAGATTAACAAGTTCTTGAGCGTTATTATATACGGTTGGCCAATATCTCCCTTCCGGTTTTTTGCTCTTTATTCAATGCATTATAAAAAGTGTTAAAGTGATCGGATTTAGTTCAAATATGCGCCGTAATGTTCGATAATCTGTTTCCATCTAGACGGCAACTTAATAATCCCCTCCCCCCCCCTCGCAGAAGCCCCCTCCCCTCCTTATTTGCGAAGAACTTGGACAGCCACTTTTCACAAGCCTCTTTTGAGTTCAACTTTACACCACCAAGGGCGTTCGTCATGGACACGAACAGGTGGTAATCACTTGGCGCTCTGTCCGGGCTATATGGTGGATGCGATAAAACCTCCCATCCGAACTCCCGTAGCTTCTGACGATGCATCAACGAAGTGCGTTCTCCTGGAAAACTTTAAAATTTCGACGTTAGTAAACTGCATGTTTACACGTCTACAACTGTTGAACGCAATATTCAAACAATTTTGATTCAAAAAGTTTTGTAGTTTATGTCAAGACCTTTCGAATGGTATATAGTATTGCCAGATACGAGCTCTGTAGCGCTCTGTTCATAGTCGTGAAATTCAAAAGACAAAAACGCGGAAGAGAAATATTGGCCAACCGTATATTAAGGCATTATAATTATTGGTTTATAAGAGGTTTTAATAAGAAAACACTTCACTGCTACTACATTTATTCACCTAGAATGTACAGCTTATCGTTTACCCTTTTTCTTTTTCTTGCTATAATCCGGAGCGTGGAAACCGCGAGCTTGCAATAATTCTTGGACATTATGGCAGGCGTAGTAAACATTATCCATCGCTGCTTCAGTAAGCATATCCACATTACATCTGCCTTTTGCCTTGCCTTTTTTCACTCTCGCTCCACCTTTCTTGCCTTTCTTTTTGTCTCCACCATCTTCTTTCTCCTTTTTATCTTTTTTCTTGCCTTTTCCTTTACCAGCCATGTCTTTTTGCCGAGGAGCTAAAGTATATGAATACTTATATTTAATATCAATAAATAGACAATGATCTGGAGGAGCCGCTGAGAGGCTATTTGATACGTTTCGTTACCAGTCACGTTAGCTTGAATTTTAGCAACAGTCGTTATAGAAATATTGATCAAACATTTTTGTTCACTCTCGTCTATGTATCATTGCATATAGGTATATTACGTGATTTGAAAATTATGCATCTGGGATAGAATATAAAACAGACACAGTTATATGTCTAACATTGTACACAGTAATCCCACGACGATAATATTTATTAGTGAATAATGTTGAAACTAAAAATAATGCAAATACATCTTGGAGGTTTTTTTATGCGATAGGAAGGCAAACGTACATATAGTTCACTTATATCAACCGATTTCTGTCGCCCATGGACACCTGCAAGATCAGTAGATCTAGAAGACGCGTTGCCAATCTTAAGGTTTTGTTTTATTTTTATTTCGAGTATTCGGTAATTCATAGACTGAAATTGAAACGCGCATAGCACTTCACGACTTTTCCATTTAAGATTGGTGGTACGTGACCCGGACGGAA
>JAOSYY010023886.1:0-12093 GCA_025727935.1 Hebomoia glaucippe
AAAAAAAGGAGGTTCTTATTCAAAAACGTCTCTTAAAACTGGTTTTAAGCGTTCACACAAACCAAATAGGCTTATGAAATATGTATGATGAAGACAACATTTTTCTTTGGTTAATTACTGAAATTAATAAGTAAGCAATATTCTTATACAAATGTGTTGATTAGATTTTTATAAAGGCTTTGCAATTTTTTAATCTGCGATTTAGTTACGTTCCAAGGCTACATTGAAACGTAAATTTAATTTTATAAATATTTTAATAACTATAATAAAAATTAAAATCATTTAACACAAGGTTCATTGATAGATCTATAAATGAGCCGCTCAATGCACACATCGACTAACTCCACAAAACGGAAATTGAGATAAGCGATAATGTAATGTTTACTGTTTTTAAAAATTCCTCCGATAATACGAATTCAAATAGAATAGACTGCATAATTGCAAATATAGCTTTCATAATAAAGAATAGCTAACAAACAATCGTAATTTATAGTTTAATTCTCAATTAAGACAACTTAATTCTACATTAATCATTGTTTAATAATCTACTTAATATATGCAAAGAGAGTTACCTAAAGTTCTTCACTCTCCCATCATTAGTGGGCACACTGATGGAGTCGTCCCAGCCGAAATACTGAGCCATTTTTGGTAAAGTCGAATTGCTGACCGACTGCCCGGTGCAATCTTCATCAGAAGTTTTTACTATGAACACTATATAGAAACCTATTGGGAACATGTCTTGCTGAAACAAAAATATATTTTTTAAGAAATCATCCAAACATGACCTCGGGTTCATTAACTAATCGATGGCTGTCGATCTTTTATTTCGTGCATTCGGAAATTTTCAGAGTACATTAGTTTTTATATTAGATATTGAGCAGTACAAATAATGATATATCACCCCGTTTACGATCCCGACTAAAAAAAACATTTTTTAAAACGTTTTACTAGCGTTATTTCGCTCCATCATGTTAGTCCAGCTGTTTTTGTTATCATGCTTCATTGTTGGTTCTTTTTTTTATTGAAGTATTGTATTTTTTATGAAACTTTCATTTCATTTAGCTGTACTGTACAAGATGGAGCGTAAATAATGCTTATAAAAGTGTTAAAAATATGTCATTTTTTTTAGTCAGGTTTGATTTTTCCCCGTCCCTTCTTCAAAAGAGTCATTAGTAATATCACCCGTCTTCGGTTTCGGGAGCAGTCCCCAAAACCCTGTATATGTATTATGAAACACAATTTATAACATTTTTCTCTGTTTGTTCCGGCTGATCTCCGAAGCGGCTAAACCGATTTTGACAGGACTTGCACTGGCATATAGCTGATAATATACCACGTAAAAGGCTATAAGGCTTATTTAAAAAAAAATTGTGCTCAATACAATAATCGTAAAATCGTTCGAAGTTTAATTGATAGAGATCTTAGCTCAGATCAATCATTAATATTAATTATACGTTATTCTGACGTATGAACTTAATCTATGAACTTCATTCAAATTTCATTAAAATCTGTTTAGTAGTTTTCGTGTCAGATTAACGAACATGTTAGGACTTTGGTATTAAAATTTGCTGTCAGAAATACTTGAATTCACTTACCGTTAGCGTTATGCCACCCCTTCTTGTCATCGTTAAATAATATCCATCATAGAGTATATCCCTTTCGTTATCAAACACAGGGCACTAAAAATAATGAGTCTCATGTTAAAAGGGTTTTATTACATTAAATTAGATTTTTCTAGTTGTTTTGCAAACTCTATATAGATAAATAAATTTGGAGTGTCTGTTTGTAGTATTAAAGTAAAAGGCTTTCACTAAATGGATATTCACGATACATATACCAAAGTAGCATTTATAACAATGTTTGTCTGTCTGTTTATTCCGGCCAGTATCTGGAACGGTTGGACCGATTGTGATTGTGACCGCGGTAGGTCTGAGTATAGGTTATCTATTTCTTATACCCTTCAGTGATAAGGGTGGCACCATGCATTTTTAAATTATTTTATACGTACTAACATTGTGGAGCGTAAACAATGCTAATAAAACGTTTTAAAAATGTCTTTTTTTTAGTCGGGATCGCTTTTTTCCGTAGCATCATCAAAGGTGTTACGCGTACTAACGACTGTCTTCGTTTTCGGGAGCTAACACCCCGCTTACATCATTTGGTTATGTACCACTATGAAGAGGAATTAAATTATGTGGGTAGTTTGAAAAATATTAAAAATAATCGCTTCAGTATCTAGCTATTAAAGGACAGAAGCAACATCACTCACCGAAAAGTTCTGTATCGATACAATTGCACAAATGTCATCGTCTGATTCTATCATTAGCACCACACTTTTCGGCCGTGATAACCAACCATAGTCTTTGTCCAGGTTCCTATTCAAAAAGCCCTTCTCCCCATTCGAACACAAATACTTCTTTCTTTCCCTCTGTGCTGCTAGATCGACTATTTGATTTTTCCTCTGATTGAAAGGGTAAAAATAATATTTCGGCTGGCTAGGTGTGGTAGTTAAATTTGTCGTCGTATTTAGTTTAATGTAAAAATCCTGTACTGTTTCCACGACAATGGTAACACTTATTGGGTCAGGTGAAGACGAGGTTAAGTGAACTATAGGTGTGTTCAGTGTTGCCACATCTGAAAAATAAACACTGGTACAGTGGCCTTATAACATACCATATTTATAGTCAAGCCTTATTTATGCATATTGAAAACATTTTTGCGGTTTGAATTTCTATTTCTCTTGAATTCGGTAGAGTTGCGGGGTGCCTAAAAATTGTGCGACTTTTAAGATATTCTAGCCACTAGCCGTTCAAAGCCCATATATATTTGAAAGTTAAATATTTACGTATCAAAGGTCCGCAGTAGACGCGAATCCATTTGTCACTGACTGATGCGTGAACAAAAGAGAAAATAATACATGAGGATTGGTAAATTAATATTTTAAAGCCTAGCAACCCCAAGTAAATAATAAAAAATATCTAAAAGAATTAATTAATTCAATTTTAGACAAACTTTTTTGTTCAATGCTCTTTTTCTGAATCGAAAATTATGTTCGATTAGATCTCTTTTTGAAAATTATATTCTGATACCTTTTATATTAAAATTCATAGTATTCATAATTCAAAATTACTAAAGACTGGAGTAATAGACGACTCGTATGTTATTAGACTAGATTAATAATGTTTACAAAACTAATAGACCTAAAAAAAATATTATATCATGAGCATAATTACATAGTAAAATGCAATAGATTATTAATTAGGAAATTAAAAAATAATTAAATAACTATTTGCTCTATCACTAAGGTTTCTATACAAATACAGAATATAAATATTCAATATCCTAAGACATTTAAAATTGTCCAATATGACATTACTTGCCGATCAATTTACTTATCTTTTCCGAGCACCATTACTTTGGTTAATGGCCAAACATATTTGGATATAATACAAATATCTTTAGTTAATAATTTAAATAATAACCATTATTAGGCACAATAATGGCTAAGAGAGCTGTTTTAAGAAGAAAGAATACATTGCTCTAATTAATAGTCACAAAGAAATAAAAACTTGTCATAAAACAATTCTAAATGGACAAAGTAGTTGCGCCTGGGCTTTAAAACAGGTTTTTTGCCACATAAAAATCGGTGAATATTGTACATCACTGAGTTTCCTACTAGGGTTTGTAGGTCTGTCTGTAAACAGCTTAATCAAAATCTATAATTTTCTTCTTGTTCTTGGAATTCTATTTAAAAGAACCCTTATAGAGCATTGTTAGATTATCATCTGCGATTTGTTAGCAGACATACCATATCTGAGTTTAGAAATTTAGTATAATGTCAAAAATTCCACAAATGTATACTTTACTTACGGCATGTATCTTCATCTTCGGAGAATATATTATTGTGCGGGCAAAGTGTCCTTGATATGTTCGTGAACTGCTCCAAACCGTTGAGAGTTTGTACTATCATCGGTAATTGCCACGAGAAAACACCTAAAAGTATCATCAGGTAAACTTTTAATAGTAAATACAGAAATAAATTTTATATTGCTTGAAATATAACACATTATTTAAGAAATTATAAAAATAGTTAAAACAACAAAATTTAATGATACAAAATATGTCCCTAACATTATGAATCATCTTGTAGGTACATTTCCCCCTAAAACCACTGAACCCATTTTGATGAATTACCACATAGAGTTATGTCACTATAGAGTCAGATTTAGGTCACTTTGTTTGATACATCTCACAGCAAGAGGCAACTCAACTTTTAAAAACAACTTGATTGATTTACCTTTCTGTTGTCTCGCTGTAATAAACAGTGGGTAAGTGCGATTAGCAAAATCACTTGCTACCGTGACTCGAGCTGGTGTGTCGTATGCTTCATAATCCTGAAAATAATAATAATCATTTTAACCAAAAACTGGATTATATATAGTTAATTTATTAAAATAATTAATTAAAAAACTTACTATACTTATATTCTAATAACATTCTTATTAGAATCAAGTATAATAAGACTATTACATATTCCGTAGACATTACTTATCAAAATAATTTTTATGTAACAACAGTTTCAAGCCTCCCCTCTTTGGTGTGCATTATTATATAAATTTTTATGTTGTCATAATAGAATTGACAACTAATAGCATTGAATACCACATAATTTAAACACTAAAGCGAACAACCGCAATGTACATTGTGAGAAATGGTAGTGATAGGACAGAAAAGTTGCTATCTATAATTTCATTACTTACACCAGCAAATTCCATAATATATTCTGTATTTTTACTGACTGCAACTGTGTAGGGTTCATTATATTTGTATCTGTAATAAATGGTTACATTATAATACAATTTAATCTTTAACTGTAGTAAATATAACTAACTGTTATCAGATTTGAATGGATTCTAGTACTAAATGGCTATATGCATCACTGAGTCATATAGCTCTCATATAAAAATGTAATAATTCTTGCAATCTTTGTTTATATCAATTTTTCATTATCATATATTTGATAATGCTGTCTCTTAACAAGTGTAATAGATCAAATTGATATAACTTATCATTACTTAATGCTCAATATTTTATTTAGAGAATATATTTTTTATAAGCCATATAAATTGGCACAACAGGATAACTGATTACAATGATAATCAAATATATTTTGGATGACTAATACCACAGAAATTATTATAAACAACTGGCTCTTATTACCACCATTGTTTAAAGAAATAATGTTTAAACTGCGTTTGCTGAGTTATCACAAATATAAATCATCACAACGACCTCATTGTGTATTATTCTTTATAGCAATTAACTTTGTATATACATTGTTATTAAAGCCAGACTGTTATTAAAAAAAGAATTTAGAAAATTTTAAACACAGCCCAAATTACACAAACTTACGTGTTATTGTAGTGGAATATAATTTCATCTCTGTTCAAACCATAACAAAGGTGAAAAACGTTTAAAATCAAATAAGTTTTCAACCACACGCACATTATTATGAATTGATATAAATAACATTTAGTTAATTTAAGTCCGAAATTAGAAACTTATACTAGAGCTTAAATTTTAATAACATAACATATAGGTACTGAAACTGGATAATTTGAACAATTGGAATATCTACGTTCGTTTAAGAAGAAATTTAATCAATAACTACAAATAAAAATGCATTATGCATATGTCAATGTCAACTTTCAAACATTAAAGTCAACTTTAGAAATACAGATACACGTCAAAGTAAGAGTATTAGTACTCCAGTTTAATCCATTATAATTTGTAATAACTTTAGAATACGTACGAGTAAAACGATAAAACAAAATACAAGACATAAATAATATGAAATATAAATAAAACAAAGTAAGAAGCATATTTTTTAATTATTAATTAAAAAAATATAGCAACGTCTTTAAATACATAAGACAAATTTATAAATTCATAAAATGAGAATATAAATTATTAACATTTTGTTTTATGATCACTGAAATATGAATACAATTTTAAGTAGCATTTGAAAAAGTTTCCTTTAATGTATCAATTAATATAAAAGACATCACAATGACAAAGACAAAGCTACTCTTTCTTTTACGATACGACTATACATAGTGTTATAGACACATTATACATTTTTCTAATAAAGTGAACAGAAATTAGAAATTACGAAACAGCAAGCAATGAATAACTTTGGCAAGTTTCATTTTACATATTACGACTTATTCAATGACTAGAGCCATCAATTTAGAATATTTGGTGTCCTCCTCAATCCCTGGAAAGTTATAACCTCTTCCCGCTAAATCTTCATATGACATAACAAAGATGTCTTTGAATCCCGCTTTTTTGGCGACAGCTTGTGACGCAGCTGCAGTAAATACGGTAGCTGTCACTTTGATGTCTAGAGCCTTGCACATAGGTATTCTGTGGAACAATAATCGTATTATGTATTATCTATGAAACGGATTTTAGTAGAATTCGAAAAGGTTTATAAGTTAAAACTTTTTTTCACAGTTGTTACTGGATAGATCTAAATTTTTATAAGGAACATGATGGTTTATTTTGAGGTAAATCTAAATGGGTTTGGTAAAGGTGGAATGGGCTCCGAAAGACAACTTGCGCCATATATATTTTGCATTTTTTTTATTAAAACTGTTTTTTAAGCAATTAATTCTTCCTACTCAAACTACAAAATGCAGAATATTAAGGTGTAGCAACTGTAAAAGACATTAAACAACATTTTTTTTTTAATTTTTAATATTATTTATTAAAAAAATCGTATATAAATTGCATTATTACTACTAAGGAGGCTACGAAAATAGTGTAAGAACGTTCAAAATTTGTTTTTATCGGTTTTGTCTAATTTATGTCTTTGCTTACAATCAACTTTTACAATTTTCTTCTCTGGAAGCGTATTGCGAGTTATATGATAAATTGGTTGCGCGAATCCAAATTCCAATTCACAATAATATAAATGCTTATTTCGGTCAGCTGGGTTTGGATAATATGCTGCATATAATCTTCCATCAACTTCATATAATTTCACGTCTATTGTATGTTGAAACAAAGCACCGCTAATAAGCATTCTTTGAATAACCACACAAGTATCGTGCCCTATTCCATTCCCAAATATATTAAAGAATCGCAAAAAGAAAGCTTTCTTTAAAGTATTTAACAAATCCAGAATACCAGTGTCTGTCATTTTGTTATGACACATATCTAACGCTCGGATTTTTGAAAATGGCAATCCAAAACTTAGGGCTCTGGCGCCAATATCTTTAATACCATTTCCAGCTAGATTTATCAGAATCAACTGAGGATTTTCTTTAAGATATTTACCTAATAACTCAGCACCGTAATCTTGGATGTTGTTGTAACCTAAATCCAAATACAACAGCGTCTTATTATTTCGCAAACCCCTTACAATATATTCTACGTCGTGTCCTATAAATTGATTTTTCTGCAAATGTAGTTCGATGATTGTGGAATTTCTTCCAAGTAAATATTCTATATGGTACGCCAGCCATTTCGTTTCATACGAATATCTGTTAAAGAGTGGGACGATTCTACTTAAATCGAGCACCTTAATTGTAATATTTGCGCCATGATCAATTCTCAGAGCAGTAACCACATGAGCCACGCTAGTCAAAGTAAGCCCCATTTCACCGATATCACAGAATTCCAAGCTTTTATTTTTCACAAGAAAATCAGCAAAATATTCACCACCTTTAACCCCAAAATCATTACCATTCAATCGTAGATATTTGAGTTTTATGAATTCCGCGTATTTCGATATATTCAAAACGGATTGTTCTGTTAGATTATTGTTCATTATATTCAAATTAAGTATGCTAGATCTGCCCTTAATTAAAAGCTGTTTCAACAATTTAAAGAAACCTCCATCAGTGATTTTGTTGTATGACAAATCAAGTTTTGTAATGCGCCTTGGCGATTCTCGTATATACAAAACGAGTGCTTTAATATCAACATCGCTGATTCGTCTCTTGAATCTATCATGTACATCGTTTCCCCTCAAAACTAAATACGAAGTGCCATCTGAATTTCGTTCGGTGAAAAGTCCTAAGCGTGTTTTATTTATTTCTGTACAGTCCAAAAACGGTGGATCGCCAGTTAACTGTTTTAATACCTCCTCGGGTTCACAAATACATCGACGTTGCTTTCGCGATTTTAATCTCATGATTTGAAAATTCAAAGAATATGTAAATAACGATTTTAAAAAATTTGTTCTGAGAGGTTTTGAAAAAGTTAAATTGTCACGATTAAAAAAGTTTTCGTCTATGACCTATTTCATACCATAGAGTAGATATAGATTATATTTATTACTGATTGACATATGAGTTTATGCATTAAATCACAAAAGGAGGTTCTTTCTATATAATATCCTTTTTAATCAAATATCCTATTTCCCATAGAATGTAAATATAATTCCGATCGTTCGCAGCGACCTCAATTCCACAATGGAATTCTAATTATCATCCTTACCGTTGCTGTCGCTATAGGAATTTGCGGTATTTTTCTTCAAATCGTGAAACGTAGAAAACCTCTGATATCTATATGAATGATTTTTTCCAATTTTAATAACACAAGGTTTAATAACACAGGTTTAATATAGTCTTTAGAAGTCTCTCCTAAATAATTTTGTAGTTTTAAAAGACACCAATTCTGTACGAAAAAACCTGTGCAGTTTGGAGCAGGCATATTTCTATGTCGTTTTTTCAATGTACATTAAAGGCATTAAGAACTATGTAACCAAGGCAACCGTAAGAAGTTCCGGACTAAAAAGAATATTCATACATTTAATTTATTGAAAATATCTATTAAGTTATAGTATATGAATTCCATCCGGCTTATGGATTGTACATAGAAAGGTCGGGAGGTGCGCGTTTCGTTTTCAGTCAATGAATTTTCGGATGCTCGAAATAAATTAATTAAATTGATAGCATATCGAATAATTAATGATGTCGTGTAGCTAAGCTAACTTACTAACAGAATCTAAGCTCGCTTATCGATGTAAACAGATACATACCGGGCTAACAGCATTTCTTTGCCAATTCCAGCACCTCGCCAAGCTGGGTCTACGACCAATCCATAAGCTGTTAAGTACTCCACCACTCCGTAATCAGCGAATATATCCACTCCACGTGAAACTAGATCAACTGCGCCAAAAAGTTTCGCCCAAACTTTATCGTTGGTCTGGAAAGATCCAATGGTTATTTTATGTCAATATTTCCACCTTTTTAAATCTCGCAAAATACAAGACGTAGACATAACACGTTTATCTATGCTTTATTTTTATTTCAATCACAGTAATGTTCATTTTACCTATAAGTTTAGAAATATAGTATAGATTATATTATATATGTAATTAAGGTGTGTATCTAATGCTAAACCTTAATAATAAACAAATATAAATAGAAATGAAATGTCTGTTTGTAATATTAAAATAATACATTTTTCTATAAGAATAACTTATATATAATACTTATAATAGAAACAGAGCTTATAAAATTGTTGTGTATTCTGACTGTCTGTTTACGGCTAATAATTTATTGCTAGTGTTGCAGACGTTTACAATTTTTACAAGTCAGCTGTTTGGGCGGTGGTAATCCCTTAACATCAGATGAGCTCCCTGTTTTGTCTCTTGATCTATAATAAATATGCAATAATATTTATTAAATCGTGATCAACCTTAAAGGGCTCCTCCTTATCATTCTCAGAAGCAACAGTCAAAACATTGACGCCGATAATTTCATTTGGCGTTGATATGTCTTCCACACATACTACAGACAGTTTGTCTTTAATTGTATCACGCCATAGTTTCTCAAGGTTTGCCTGAGCAGATGGGTATTTGTGGATTCCTGTTAAATAAAATTAGCAATTGTCATATTAGTAGTTATGTAGGCGCAAAAAATATCTTTATAAAGTTATTTACAATTCTATTATATTTACTTGTACCAAACAAAATAATAGTATACTTTTATGTGATTATATGACCTTTTGCCTGCGGCTTCGCTAACTATATACTACATTTTTCATAACGATCGGTCAAATAGTTTCTCAAGTCATAAATTTCATATACACAAATATCTTCTTTTATAAATAAAGATTGTAAAATTATTTTTGTCTTAAACATGGTCATGGTTAGTGAAAAAGAAAATTTAAAATGAATTACGAAAATCCAGTTTTTAAATATACATAAATGTTTTCATCAATTACAACTTTGTATGACCTATTTTTATATTAATATAAAATAGATTATAAATTGCCATCAGACATTTTGTAATACACTTCTCTAAAATTTATATAAGATATATTATGATGTTTTTTTTATTAATTCATATATAGCATAAGAGTTCTTGGGACCGAACGAAGAGAACAAAAATATAATAAACAGTTGAGCAAACACAAAAATGTGTCTGCCACATGCCTCCATAGAATTCATTGGAGTTTAAATTGTATACATATGCAATATTAAATTTCACTATACCGATATACTTGCAAGGCGGTTCATCCTTCATGAAGTATTTCACTAGAAGCTGTACTGCAGGTTCCACCTGGTCTTCAGTGAGGTCTTGTACTCTCAGTTTTTTGCCTCTGGCTGTGAAGCGGTGCCATACCGTGGGATGAGGAATGCAAGAAGGTCGTTGGTACACCATCTTAGCACAATTGGGTTTCAATAAGCAAAAGTAACTATAAAGAAATTTCTACATTCTTACTCGAAATCTTCTCGAAGAATACATTAAATAGAAAAAACATTTTAGTCTAAGAATAACTATGTAATTAATATTTAAATAACTTTTTTGTAAAAGTTGTAATAATTTAAGAAATAAGAACGTGTTTATCGCATTTGTTAATTGCTTTGCGTTGCACGTTAAAGTATATTTCTACAATAAAACATATCATGTAAATGACAGTTCAAATCGTATTTAAAATGTTTCATGCTTTAAAAGAAGCAGAGAAACACACAGACGCAACATATTGTTTTATTAGCATCACTTGTAACTAACATAGCATACAAAATCGCGAAATTTTCCCGAAAGGTTAGGCTAACAAACAGTGAAATTTAACCTTATAAACTTATAATTGATGCCTAGAATGTTTGGAATAATAATTTAATAATTGTTGAACTGATTATTTAGAGTCCCAGTAAAACTTACCTTGATCTTTGATTGTAAATTATACGGATCTTCCCTGAGCTGTCTGTATGAAGACTGCCGGGTGATAACTAGGAAAGTAAGGGTGGAAAACGGAATCGGACACACTGAGATCAAATGACGAGCTTATTTTTATAAAAACAATGTTTTTATAAATATTGAATAAATGTATAAAATAATCAAAAAATCCTTTATAAAGACATCCTGGACCCTTTATAAATAGACACAAATGTGAAACAAACCTTTTTTTAAATAAGTTCTAATTAACGTCTGTATTTACTGAAAATGTTAAGTCTTGTTATACAGGGTGCTTGGGGACTGCTCCCGAAAACGAAGACAGGTGATAGTACTAATGATATTTTTGATGAAGAGACGGAATAAAATGCGATCCTGCATATTTTTAAAACGTTTTATTAACCGTATTTCGCTCCATCATGTCAGTCCAGTTGTTTTTGTTATCATGCTTCATTGCTGGTTCTTTTTTTTAGTAAAGTAATGTATTTTTTATGACACTATCGATTCGTTTAGCTGTACTTAGAAGATGGAGCGTAAATAATGCTAATACAAACTGTTATAAATATGTCTGTTTTTTTAGTCAGGATTGATATTTTTGCCGTCCCTTCATCAAAGGTGTCATTAATACTATCACCTGTCTGTTTTCGGGAGCAGTCCCCAAACATTCTGTATAGAATATCTCGTAAATCGGGATACAACTTACCTTTTGCCATTGAGTGCTTATTGCCGCCCATTGGTATCTGCGACACCGAAGATTCTTTAGAGGTCAAGAAGTCAAGTCAGTTCGATAAAATTGTTGGAGACATTTGCTTCCACAATGTGGCAATCCATGATAAGCACTGCCTGACTAAACAGGCTGGTCTAGATTTTTAGACTTGGAGATGACGTGTGTTCATCCAAA
>JAOSYY010023947.1:0-15770 GCA_025727935.1 Hebomoia glaucippe
ACGCGTGGCCAGGTCATCTAGTCGATCTATAAAAGTTGTTTGATATTTACAGCACTGCGGGAAGAAATTTATAACCCGTCGGTTGCTACTAATGCATTGCAGGGCGAAACACGGCTACGAGAAGACAGATAAATGTTCTTACTGTGATTATAAAGCGTCCAACGCTGAACAAGTTAAGGTAATTACTAGTTATGTCCCGCGACGTCGCTCGTAACTGTCTTCTGTACAGGTTGTTTGGGGACTGCTCCGGAAAACGAAGACGGGTGATAGCACTAATGACACCTTTGATGAAGGGACGGAATAAAATTCGATCCTGACTAAAAAAATACATTTTTAACACTTTTCATTAGCATTACGCTCCATCTTGTAAGTACAGCTAAATGAAACGATAGTTTCATGAAACGTACGTTATTTTACTAAAAAAAGGAACCAGCAATGAAGCATGATAACAAAAACAGCTGGATTAACATGATGGAGCGAAATAACGCAAATAAAAAGTGTTAAAGTTGTCTTTTTGTTAGGATCCATTTTTTTCCGTTCCTTTATCAAAGGTGCCATTAGTACTATCACCCGTCTTCGTTTTCGGGAGCAGTCCCCAAACATCCTGTATACACTAGCTGCGCCTGCAACGTAAAAAATGTTACGATATTCCTAAAATAAAGGAAGCCTAAGATAAGTCTTAGGCGCCTTCAAGTATTACGTAAGTGGATTTATTACAATTATTTATCCCCCATCTCCTCTTGTTAGCAAAAGAAAGCAAAGCTTACACACACAGACACACACACAACACACACACACAGACACACACACACTCGCTTACGTAAACATTTTTCAATTAATATATTGATTTTTTAATCATACATTAGAACTTCAATCTAATAATTTTCAAGATCCTCTTGCCCTTCATGTCATCCAAAATAAGCAAAGCAAAGACACCCTCCCCCCCCCCTCCCTTTCCGCCGACGTAACAGCCCTGTCAAAATCGGTCCAGCCATTTCGCCGGTTAGCCAAAACAAGCAGACAGACAAGCAACAATTGTAAAAAGCGGCTGCTTTAACAAACAAACGGACAGTCTTTATTCATCTGTATATATTGTGTTACAGATTCACGAGCGACTCCACACTGGTGAAAAGCCCTACGTATGTAAAGATTGTGAAGCCGGCTTCCACAGAAAGAGTAGCTATCTACAACACGTCGCCATACATCTGCCCGAGAAAACTGTACAGGTAAACCATTTTGTTTGTCTGAACGGCTATCACGGCGAAACGGATCGGAATTGTGTAACGGTGGAATGAATAAGCAAATTAGCGTTCCGTTGGGATCTATTGTATCGCACTGTGCAAAGTCGTATTGAAATGTGTTGTTTGGTTTCGTAGTGGACGATGTGACTGTATTCCAAGATGTCGCTCGAGTCGTGAGCTATCGAGAGATGGCTATTTAAACTTCATATAGTAACTGCGATGATGGATCAAAATATAGTGAGAATATAATGATTAATAATTTATTTGTCTACATCAGCTATACTCAACCTGCGGCCCGCGTGCAATTAGAGATAATTGTTAATTATTTTAATTTTCACGCCCATGTGCAACGCGCGAAATAGTGCACGCGCCGAGTAAAATAATAGGTGACTAGATAGCTGCGCGCGGTTCCAGTGAGCGTTTTTCACAAAAGAGACGTTCTGATACCGCTTCTTCTATCTTCGCAAATTCTCGTCGTTCCGTTTGCTCAAAGTTTCAAAAATCACATTGAATGGTTAACATCTCAGACTTTCAAAAGATTTGTCTCTGTCATATCGTTATCTCGCGTAATATTTTTAATGTTATTATAACTACCCTGTCTTTTTCTACTATTAAAGTACAGAAATCGCTAATTTTTGAAAATCGTTATTTTTCACCCCTAAATTATTATTACTTGCGGCCCGCGACACCATGATTAAAACGTGTTTGTGGCACGTATTAAAAAAAGGTTGAGTACCAATGGTTTACATAGACTCCGAGTCTCTAGACAGAGCCCATCGCTTTTCCAAGGTTTCGATTCCTTTAAAAAGTGTTTTGTCTCGGTTCTGGAAAAAGCTCATTTCTTTTCTCTTTCCAACTACTTTTTGATCTCTCGTAGCTGACGCAGAAAGCGCTGTTTTACCTAGTAAATAATTTTCTGCTTTCAATAAATGGGTATTGGTCTGACACTGGTGAGAATTGGTGAAAAATTCTAAAGAATTGTTTAAAAAAAATATTGCGACGGACCACTCTTTTCACTAGGTATTAAAAATATTTAACGACCTACCGAATATTCTTAGATTTTTTGATTGGATAAAAAAGTCAGAAACGGTCGATCCAACACTGACTTGAGAATTTTATGTATACGGGGTGTTTGGGGACGGAAATTTTCGACCCGGACGAAAAAAAATAGGTAAAAAAACTTAAAAAATTATCGACTTAATGTGCGATAGAAGAATCGTTTAATTCGTCGTTAGGCAGTTGCCCAGCAGACGGTGAGGAAATTACTTACTATTCTTGCTCATGGAAATTCCAATAGTTTTACACTCCATGTAAATAAAAGAGATGTTTCAACTAGTTTATCAACATTTTAATCAACGATTGTAGACAATTAACCTGCCCCACGGTTTTATTTTAGTCTAGTCTATGCATACTCGTATGTTTATAATTCCCACGACTGTATCTATTTTATTATTTTTTAGTTTTTAGTACATTTATCTTAAACATGGCAATGTATGTTTAACAAAAAACCGTTTAACTTAAAAGTATTTTTTACCTATTTTTATTTTCTAGTTTTTAGTTTTTATTTCGCATTCTGTTTAATTCATTTAGTGCTTCATTATTGCAAGGTTTCTTGCCCGTTAGTTTATTGCAGTCCAACTCCTCTATACGTAGTCCCTGCAAAGATCTTACTCTACTAAGAGCCACGTAGGCTTGACCTTCTTCAAACAGTTTCGCACCTAAGTATACGACTGTGTGATCCACAGTGCTGCCCTGCATTTTATGTACTGTAGAAGCCCATGATAGTATTAAAGGCAACATTCTTCTTTCAGCTGCGCCCATCTTAAATATTGAGGTTGTATAGTGCACTGTATTCTTCTTGTCAAGCCCTTTTATTTGATACCCATATTGGTGGGATTGATAAAAAATTCTTATCAGCCATTTGGTAGCGGCGGCCATCTTAGGTTTCAATGTTGCATAAATTGTATTCTACTTATTGAGACCTTTCATTTGATACCCATGTTGATGGGATTGATAAAATCTACGTTATCCGCCATTTTATAGCGGCCGCCATCTTGGATTTATAATGATAATAAATAAACATAATTGTATTGTCACCAAAATCCAAAGTGTATACAAAATTTCAGATTAATCGGTTGACAGAAAGAGGGTGAAATTTGAATTACTAAATTTGACCCAAGAATAAATAAAACAAACGGGTTGAGCTAAATACCGTTTAATAAAAACATTTATCATATCAAATAATAAATGTTTTTATTAAACTTATAAAACAAATCCTTGAAACTGATACATTAACTTATACCCAACAAATGACTTAGAAAAACTATAAACACAAAAACACTAACAAATTAGGCTTGACTTTTATCTATCGTTGCCTAAGCGTAACTTTCCATCCACTGGTAACGATAGTGTTATCAATACAGATAAATTAAATTGCAGTGTATGTTTGGAATATTAAAAAAAAGTACTAAATCTATATATATATTTAACACTTTTTATTAGCATTACTTACGCTCCATCTTGTATATACGACTAAATAAAACGGCAGTTTCATAAAAATTACATTACTTTACTTTAAAAAAAAGAACCAGCAATGAAGCATGACAACAAAAACATCTGGACTAACATGATGGAGCGAAATAACGCTAATAAAACGTTTTAAAAATATGTTTTTTTTAGTCAGGATCGAATTTTATTCCGTCCCTAAATCAAAGGTGTCATTAGTACTATCACCTGTCTTCGTTTTCGGGAGCAGTCCCCAAACACCTGTGTGTATATATATATATATATATTATACGTTCCGCTCATGTATAAACGGTACGTATACCAAACTAACTTCTGCTAGTGGCTTCGTTAGTGTTCATGTCGATTTTGTAACCACTTCTAATTGTGTTTCACATTGTTTTTGAGTAACTTTATTAATCTCTAGACTTATAATGTGTAATAAAATAAAAGAAAATAAATTTAAATATATATTTATGTATTTTTTGTTGGTTTGGAACACAAAAAACACGTTTACGATAGTTTTTGCATAAATTAATTGAATGTATAACCTCGCAACTATTTCCGCATTAATTATATATGTATAGATATATTTTTTAAGATTTGTATCTGTTCGGGCAAATCTCTGAAAATGCTGGTCCAATTTTGACGGGAGTTCCACTAGCAGATAGCTGATGTAATAAGGAGTAACTTAGGCTATTTTCGTTATAAAAATCGTACTATTTTTATAAATAATACATTATTAATGACTATTGCACGCGGACGAAGCCGCAATCACAGGAAAGTAATACATTATAATCGTAAGTACAACTCACACCCACTCAAACACCACCATTATTGAAAAGATTAATCACAAATCTTCTAATATATAAAATTCTCGTGTCACATGTTTGTTCCCGTAGTCCTCCGAAACGCCTCGACTCATTTTTATGAAATTTTATATGCATATTCAGCAGGTCTGAGAATCGGCTATTATCTATATTTCATACCCCTAAATGATAAAGGTTACCCACCCCTAAAATTTATCTTTAACATTGAAAAATACAACTTAATTTTTCACCCTTGGCTGGGTCAGCTAAAAAAATTATAAATTCACAACTTTGATCTGTCACCTACTAAGTCTAACCAGAATTTTACTCTACTAAACTCAGGCAATGGTATGCATTCGGCACCATTTTCACTGATATTCAAACATAGCCTTTGTTTTTTTTCATAGGGCAACCATTCCACCTCCTGATTCGTCCACGATGGTATCCTAGGAAAATAAATAATCATTATTTTTTTACATCAAACTTACACCGTTTAGCTCTATGGTAGATACCTCGATAATTTTCTACCACTTACGTTTCGAGGCATCTGCGTATCTTTAAAGCTAATAGAGTCCAGTAACTGAAAAATGAGTGAAACAGGCACAGAAATGTATCTGATAATGTCACTGGAGCAATAGATATTATATAATTAAATGCCAGAAATTATTCTAGTACGTAATTCTTATCTCGGTCCAGTGACGTCACGTTTTCGATTCCGATTACTTTCGAGACACGCTCGAAATAAATATAAATAACTTATTAACCAATTAAGTGACGTCAATTGCTGGCTGTCGTTACAAAAACTCACCCAGTTTTTGCGAAGTTACACCAAGCCCGAGTTAACAAGCGAATTACTTTCACGTCATTATCCGTACACATTTTCGATTTGGCCTTTTTGTAAAACAAATACTGTACGATATCGCCATGCGTTGCCCCTTTCATGGCTAACTTCTTCATCACACGCGTGTTCATGTTACCAGGGTAAGCGAATCTACAGAAATAAACATTATTTTGATACTGACATAACGTTTCGCCATAATATACGAGGTCTCGAGCGAAAAACCCATCTGAAACAATATCGACATATTGTCGCAACGTCTCTGGTCCGATTTCATTTTCTTGAAAGTAGAAGGTCTTCAATTTCCGCTCAATTTCACACGCCCGTTTCGTCTTTTCATCTATAAACGAATATTTGGGGATGTATATTTTTAAATTTTTCCCGTAAACAATATCTCCTGTATCATCTCTATTTAAAAATAAAGCGCCTTCGTGTGACGCCATTGTGATTAAGCAAGGCAATCTCCTAAATCGATTATTACGTATTGAAACGAGAGGATACTCAGTTAAGAAGGACTCGTTATTCGCGTATTCCCTTTCGACGACAGGCTGAAGAAAAGCCGCGATAAATCCACCGATGTTTTTAAGTTCTGACATCATATACGACTTAACTAAATCCTCAGCGGGAGTTTGCAACAGCACTTCATATAATTCCTCTACTCTAGTTACATTTTTACCTATATTCAAAGCTAGTTCCTTAGCTTTTTCTACTGGATCGCTTTCTACTATGAATAAATCTGACAAACAATTTCCAGATTGAGCTATCACTTTACTTATTAAACCGTCAGTCATATTTGATACTAAGAACGTAGTTGCCATCGCTGCCCCAACACTTTCTCCGAACGCAGTAATATTGCCATCGTCGCCGTTAAAGTAACCTATATTATCTTTAACCCATCTCAAAGCCATAACTGCGTCTTTAAGGCCCGCGTTCCCAGGTACCTCTGGCATGTGAAGGCATAAAAATCCAAAAATGTGTAAACGGTAATTTATTGTCACAATAACAACGTCTTCACGTATCAGATAGTCTGGTCTATAGTAGCTGCCGTAGCCGAAGGACCATCTCCCGCCATGTATGAAAAATAGAACGGGTAGTTTGTTAATTTCTTCGCATGGCAAATAAGGCGTATATACATTGAGGTACAAGCAATCTTCCGAACCCTCTATGGAGCCATTCGTAAGGTTCATTTGCAGACATTTGCTGCCAGGCTCTGTTGCATCAAGTACTCCAGACCATTTTTCAATCTTTTGGGGATTCTGTAAGAAAGGAATTTATCAAATGGGTACCTAACGTTATTTAACCTCCAACGGAAAAAGAAGTGTTATAACAGTTATATATTTGCCTTTTTATTTAAATTTAAAGAAGATAGTTCGTACTTCAATTTTTGTAGATGTCTTCAGACGTTTGATGACATGGTCGGGGATTGCATAAGTGTTTTAATAATTATTATATAAAGCACGTGATACGAAAATGCATTATTACATATCAACTTACTTTAAATCTAAGTGGGCCCACGGGTGGCTTAGCATACGGGATACCTTCGAAGCTGTAGTATTTTTTACCGCAAGGTGTAGTACAAGCTTTACCCCTTATCGTGCCTTCAGATACTGTGACTTGGATGTCCATTGTTACATTTGGAAATAGAAATTACCAGCTGTTCTAAAAACCAAAAAATTCACAACATTATACAATTTACACATTTAGTAAGAGTAGCAAATGCTACCGCCTCAACCTGCCGATCCCCGTTAGGGGGCTCGCGCGCCGACGCTTTCGGCCTGACTACAATAATTAAAGTAAAACATGTAATTTTGATAAAATACGGCCCTTTACTGACCTAATCCAAAACTGAGTAAAATACGTAAATAATTCTTCGTTTACTTTTTACTATTAAACATCGATGAAGATGTCGAGACCGGTTTACAATTACATAAATCTATTTACATAAATAACAAAGGAAAACGCATATAACAAGAGGTTGCACGTTCTTTTTTTCATAGATATTTTATATTTGCATACATAAAATATCAACTTTTCTACACTTTTTTTACATGTATTATAAGGCGTATTTATAGATGATAAGACATTTCGAAGGTATTATTCCTCTAAATATCATTAAAAATCATTCATATACGTCTTATAAAACGGGCAGAACAATACATATTCTAAATAAGACAGACGAAGGTACTACACATACATAAGGAAACGTAATTAAATCAAGGAAATGATATTTATTATTCTTATCAAAACCAGTACGTTCACTAATAAGAATATATTTCAAGTCAAAAGTATTGTAATTTATTTATATAAATACAGTCCTAATTTCACGTTAAAAAGTAGTTGTAAGTATTCATCGAAAACTATTGTTCAGTCTTAAAAGCGAATGATTACGTTAACATACGGAATATAAAATATTAATTAACAGTTTGGGCCTAATCGATGTAAATAAAGAAACATTTTAGTGACTTGATCAATTTGAAAATCATATTTAAGCGTTTTAAAAAACGATTAAACGAGGCATGTTATACCATTTAAAAAAAATATTTTAATGACACATATCATAGCGACTATTAAGAAATATTTCACGCTTATCGTGAATTAGTCTTTATGGGCAATATTTAAAAAGATAAAGATATAAAAGATAATAATCACGAGTCTATAACTTTAAATGATTTTTAGATATTAATAAAATATACTGATAATATAGAAAATAATTGCAATATATACTTAATCCAGAGGTTCAAAGGCATGAACACAGCACTATTTATTTGTATAAATTATTATCTGGCAAAACGTTAAGCCTCTATAAAGTCAGGAATAAAAATGTAATGCAATACCGGAATACGGACGCAGGACGAGAATTATTATTATTAGAATTTGGAAATGTTTTAAAATTATATATATTTCTTTTAGAAGCTAATGATACTATAGAATATTTGAGAACGATTAATCAAAATAATAAAGCAACGTAATATTTGAATACACATCTTTAACGTGAATTGTGATAAAAAACGAAACATAGCATATATGAAATCAGCTGAAGTTGACAACTGACAGCTGTGTGTTCACCAGAGGCTAGAGAAAATATGATTCTTTAATATCACATCTACAGAATATAAAATAATAAATATTTTAATAATTATGAATTTAAAATAGTATTATTATATACAAAAGTCAATATTAATTACTATTATGTATTTAATATTATTTACTTCATCAATTAAGTGAAATATTAAACCGCTGTCATTTGTGAATCTGCCCACTAAAGCGTGTAAAAGTAAATCGTTCTAGTAAATTATCTAAAGAACACGAAACACCATATTTTATTGAACTTGAAAAATATAACTCTATGCGAAAATGATTTACCACTATTATTTTGAACATCAAGCATAATAATTACCATAAAATGATATATTTTTTCTAATTGATATTAAAAGTGGCTTTAGTTTAAAAACACTATATTGTATTTAATTTAATATTATTATCATATGCTTGGCGTCACGACAATATTGGAACGAGTTAACTAATATATATCTGTATTTCTGTACAGTATCTGTGTTGCATTATGTTTCAGGACGAAAATGAAAATCCGACATGGCGCCATCGCCTTTGCGACTTGCGACACAGTGGCGTGACAAGTCATGTCATTTTTGCCTATGATACATGAAAAAATCCAATGGCAGATTCTTTTTTCGGGTTCGATACTTCGTTATCGGTAAGTTTTAATACGTTTACACGCATCGGGACTTTTATATTGATATATAATAAGTACATATTCCTCATTGAATGATATCTGCCAGCGTGCCAATATATCGTACAATAAAAAAATTGTTAATTTACAGTGTGTAATGTATTTGTACGACTTTTCCTCTTAATGGTTTGTATAAAGCCATATTCTAATTAATTTAAATCGCATAGATACATTGTAAATAGTGAAATTATTTACTAAATGTGATGAAATAAGTTTACATCTATATGGTAAGTATATACTACTTATATTGGTTGTTTTCTGAATCAGATGCTTGTTTTGATGGTTACTTCAACAATGTCCTATTGTTATTAGCATTATCTTACTAACACTGCAGACACCGTTTGAAAAGTTACATTGAAATGTCAATGGATTCTGGGAACATAAAATCATTGCATATTGATAATAATGTCAGGGCTTTCAAGTATAACTATGACTTTACGTTACTAAATATTTAATCTCAGTATTCTAATTAGGTTTTTATTCTAGTTGGAATTTAACTGTCATATATATTTATTGTTAATAGCATTAATGTTATAACTTTCTATTCTAAATAATTAAACTATATTAATTATTGTAGATTCTAAAACTACTATTTATCCTTATGGTGGTAAAATATTATACATTAATTTCTAATTCTTTTATCTTGTAAGTGGCTTTTTTAATTTTGTTTGAATTACCAATATATAACAGATTATTCAAAGTACTATTGGTTTTTATATCTTAAAAGATATTTTTAACAGTGTTTTACAGATAATTCAAGAATGATTCCAATGATTCATAAAATTCTTGATTGTCTTGAATGGGGTCATTTTAAACTTTGGTTAAGATTCATTCAAAAAGATCCGACTCAATGATTACTCACTCTATGTTCAGCTTAAATGTATGAAACTTCCCTACATCAAACTATATTCCCATATTTACTGTCATCTGTATTTAGTTGAGCAATATTTCGAACTTATAGCTGTGTAACAACTTGAATTTTGGAATCAAAATATTTAAATCTATTTGTTAGGAAATTTGTCAGCAAAACATAATGTAACTCTTTCATGAACCACTTGGGGATTTTATGTTTTAACACTATATTTAACAAGATAATCATTTCAGAACTTAAATGATGATGATTGTGCCGCTGATCCATCAGAAGAGGAATATGATGCTCTCAACAATGAAACATTTGGACATGACGGTAACTATAAATTATTAATTTCATAATATATTGAAAATTGCAGGAGGTAATCAATATTATGTTATATTATGTGATATTAGTCACACAGACTTATATGATGGTATGGATATCGACCATAGTATATTTTTTGATTTAACTGTTCTGATGGAAAATCAGCTGTAATTTTTTATATAATTTAATGTTAGTTGCACTTCACTTAAACATATAATACTATAAAATATGTTGGTTATTTGCAATATTTTTAAAAATGTATAGGATACTTAATAGTTACTCATAAAATTGAAAACCACATTTACACTTTATCGCTTCATGTATAAATTATATTTCCTGTTAACACAGAATTAATGCTGCATGATTTTTCATTTTTAAATGATAGATCTTATATATAAATGATAGGATAATAGAAGATGAAAGATACAAGAAGGTACTCAAACAGGTTATAAACATACACAGGAATAAGTGAGACAATTATACAATTGTTAGTTACATTGTGTACATTCACCTGGACAAATAATATTTGCAGTATGGTTAGTGATATTGGCGTTATGTGTGCAGTGTTATGCATTTCTACTTTACCACTTGAGGTGTGAGGCTGGAATATTTTTTATATATAATATGAAAAATTGAATTCTATATCTTAACAAAGAAAAATGATAAATTGATTGATCCAATCTGTAAATAGATGGATATCATAAGGTATAATACACATTAAAATTTCAAAATGCTCTTTATAAGAATAATAGGTCAACAGCACATAATTGAATAATTCAAGATATCATGTGGCCAAGGTACTATCCTCAAGTGACCTAACCTCACTTGGAATTTGATAACATATAACAAATTTTCTTTATCTATAAGAAGGTTAATAAAATATGCCAATATTTACTAGATGACATTGATTGGGAGGTGGCACATGAGCAACTGGCTGAGGAGTTGGAGAGCAGCCGAAGGAAAAACTTTATTTACAAAAATCAATCTAAGACGGGTAAGATTCTATGAATATATTAGTAATACAATGTAATTATACTGCTTACTTATTCGTTATTTTTTAATTGAAACGCGCACAACTAAAGAATAAGCAAGCAGATATATAATTAAAAAAGATTATCATATGTTTTTAAAATGGTGTTGGTAAATTGGCAATGGAAATGAATTTTTTCTTATTAATTGTTCATATTACATTTCTTTAATGCACAAATAAAAAATCACACCAAATATAACTAATGAGAACTAGAAATCCTCTAAAAAACTAGATTGATATTAATGTAACTTTCACTAACAAATTACCAATCATAATCAATAATGGAAAATCACATTAACGATTAATGAAAAAATGTAATAAAATTGATTATCTATAAACTTACTCTATTTTTTTTATTGATATATGTGTCCGGTTATATTACAGATTCCTCGTCTAGAAATGTATCGCAGATGGTGCTGGACGAAAATGAAATTTCGTCAATATTTTCTGATCTAGTGATGGATGACAGTGATACTCAAATGAGAACATTGTTTGGCTCAAATGTTTGGAAACATGACTTCTTTCCTTCACCACCTCCGGTAAGAAGATACACGGCTTTATATGTATATATAATTTAATTTATTGTATTTATAATTTTTTTTTGTTTTTCTTGTAGAGGTAGGCAGATAGACTTTCTACCTGCTACTTGTTTGAGCCTTCATAATTATGCGTAATTTGGTATTTCCACTTTTATTCATATAACAGCTTATAAATACTTTTTGCATCAACTCAGACTAAAGCAGAGACCTACATGTTACGAGAGAAAGAAAAACTTTATTTAGGGCAATGTAATAAAAAATGTATTTTAAAAATGATTCGTAATACTAACAGTAACAAATATAAATTGTAATTAAAATTTTATATTAAACTACTATAATATTATTCTAGACTACAAAAAAGTTCTATAATTTTCTTAATTATTAATAAATATTATTTAAAACGAAAAAAAATATTTGGTGTTTTCTTAAAATTTTAATTATCAGACTCTTGGTGTGATTTTTTTTTATGATTGACATTTGTATAAATTGCATGTGGGTAGGCCACCGGAATCCACTTTAATTTACTACAATCTCAATATTCTTTGTTTGATCCTCTTATTTTCATCTTTAATTGGAATCTCTGGAGCTTTAGAATTAGTTAAAACATGATATTTTATGAGTTCTATGTATTAGATATGTGACATCAAGAGTTTCAATCGGTAGAATCCCTGTTGTACTGATGGCTCTTAGTTTACAAAAAGTTATATCAAGTTGTTGGTATAAAGATATATTCCATTTCCAGCCAGCACCAATCAAGAAAGTTTGCACAGTTGAAGAGTTGGAAAGGCAGCTACGTCAGAATCAACCACCCCAAAGCTTCAACCAGAATTACTTTCAGGTGGGCTTCAAAATATTATTAGAAATCTGGCCATTTTATAAAATGGTCAAGTTTAGACCCTCTGTAGTTTGTGTCATATTTTTCTTTAAATTAATTATTAAGAAGAAATATATTTTAGGGAATTTTAGAAAAAAGAATTAATTAATTAATTTTTAATTATTCTCTTTTCAGCCAAGATTTCCACCAGTCATTTTACAAAGACCACCAGGGCTTCAGGTTCCAGTATCGCTACCGTTTGCACCACAACAACCAATTGGTCAAAACATCAATCAAATGAACCAGCCCGTCAACCAAATTATAGGACAAAATCAAATTCCTCAAAACAATCAACTAATGCAAAATCATTTATCCCAAAACATGAATATGGGCCAAAATAAAATGAACCAATTCATGCACAACAATCAAATGAACCAATTTCAAAATAACATGGGACAAGGTATGATGAACCAAATGCCCCAAAACATGAACCAGATGGGTCAAAATATGAACCAAATGGGACAGAATATGCATCAAATGAGCCAGAATCAGTTATTTCAGAACCAAATAACTCAAAATCAATTGCCCCAAAATATGAATCAATTAGGGCAAAATTTAAATCCAATGGGACAAGTGAACCAGATGAACCAAAATTTAAACCCAATGGGCCATAATATGGCTCAGAATGTTAACCACATGGGACCGAATGTTAAACAATTGGGACAAAATGTTAACCAAATGGGGCAGAGCATGAACCAAATGGGGCAGAACATGAACCAAATGGGACAGAACGTCAATCAAATGGGGCAGAACATCAATAAAATAGTTCAGAATAATCAAATGGGACAGAATGTCAACCAAATGGGACAAAGTTTGAATCAAGTGGGACAGAACATGAACATGGGTCCCAATGTTAACCAAATGGGACAGAATTTAAATCAAATGATGCCAAATGGTAATTTTGGTGGTAATCAATACCATATGATGGGCAATCCTAGAATGATGCCACCACCTCCTGGTATGGGAATGCCGAGGCAGAATTTTAACCCAAACGTCAGTCAATATAATCAGAATTTTCGTGTAAGTTTATTTTTTACATCTGATATAATAGACATCATTGTTTTAATTAACTAACACTAAAACTTAGAGATACATCTGGCGGTAAATTGATCATTCAAAGATGATAAAATCTGGAATTAAACAATTTTAAATTCAAATTAAAGTGCTCTAAGCGTGGGCCATGAAGACTAATACTTCATATTTATTCGACAGAATTGCAATAATGTATATTAGTTATTGAATACTCCGTACAAATATCTTATATATAGTTGTTAATAGAAAAGTCTTAACATTTTTAAACAATTTTTTACAGGCACCAATGCCAGCCAAGAACGAGCCAATGAACAATGTTAAGAACCAATCTATCAACCAGAAACCTATTCAACCGGCAAATCCCAGCGAATCGCCTAAAAAACGTGCAGAGCCAAAAATCAAGAGCCGTGTTTACAATAATTCGCAGAATAAAAGTCTGACATCGCAGAATTTGGTACAGATGATACAGAACACTCATCCGATGCTAATGTACAACAGTTATCATAATGCAAGCCATCATCCGATGTTAGGAAGGAATTTCAACAATCAGATTGTTCATCCTATGTTGGGACAGAGGAATGGGGGCTTCGGGAACTCATTAAGGTGAGTATTTTGGTAATATACATATACTTAAACTAGCTGACCCAGCAAATGTCTTTATGCCTCATAAATATATCCCGATTAAAAAATAGTGCGGATAAAAAAATTGTAGAGGGTGAAAATTTGGGGCTGTATATATTTTAATATGCTGTATCATAAAAAATAACGACAAAAATTTTTATTTTCAAAAAAATATTCAGTGATGAACCGCCCTTAATATTATGGGGGATGAAAAATACATGTTGTCCGGTTCTTACATCTACTGAATATGCTTATAAAATTTCACGAGAATCGTTCGAGCCGTTTCGGAGTACTTCATTACGCACACCGTGAAACGAGAATTTTATATATCAGATAAATAAGACACCGTTTATAGATGGCAGGGTTGTAAAGTGCCATAATGTCCTTTTCTACTTGAGTTTATGAATTTTTGAATTCTGGAAATAATAGGTCGACAGCACATTATTCATCATGTAACATCTAGTAACTTTAATTCGTTTCCCGATTACTTATATAAAAATATTTATTCAGAACAAATTTTAAGTCGAAACATGGTATTACAGTACTGCACCAGCTTTATATCTAAAAATTATTAATTAATATTATAAATGGTTCGAGGATTAAAAGTATATTATTAATATTATATGTGGTGGCAATTGAAAGTTAAGAATCCACAGTATGATATTTATTGCAAGAACATCATGTTTATAATAGCTATTTTTGTATTCCAGTCAAGATTCGAATAGTGAAGATGATAGCATTGGTAGTGATTTAGATGAATACGCTGGACTCATGACGCAGAGGGAAAAACTATGGCTCATCAACATACAGATGTTGCAGTTGAACACTGGAACACCCTATATACATGATTTCTATTATACAGTGAGTCTTTTTACAATAATAAAATTGCAAAATTTGATTCAAGACATTGATTATATTTATATTCTGTTATAGACAAACAAGAAGTTTCACCTCATTGCCAATATCTCGATAAACCAACAGATCCGTTAAGCCTTGAGCATTGTTGAATAAGACTTTAAAGTTAAAGCGATGACTCAGAATAAGAACTTGACAATAATTAATTAGATTATTATCAATTCAGATATTTTCTTTTTAAATCTTAATATTGACTAAAAACAAATATAATTTAATTATTTTTAAAGATATATTTTAAATCGTTTCAACATTTGAACAATCAATATCTAATGATAAATTTATTACTTGTAGCATTGGCTAATATACTAAAATACATCAATAAGCTGATAGCTATGGCAGCGAAAAGTAATTACAGACAAATATTATTTCTAATATATATAAATCACGTGTCACGATGTTTGTCCGGGATGAACTCCGAAACTACTGAACCGTTTTTAACGTTTT
>JAOSYY010023958.1:0-15768 GCA_025727935.1 Hebomoia glaucippe
ATTTGTCAAGCCCGAAGTGACTATATGCATTTATACACATATCTATATTAGATACAGAAAACTATTTAGAGAACTATAAATAAAAAATATTTTGTTTCTAAATATCACAAAGTTAAAAATAGTATCAGAAATTTGTATTTTTTTAAGATAAAGAGTTTGTTTGTTTGTTTGAACGCGCTAATGTCAGGAACCGCTGGTCTGATTTGAAAAATTCTTTCAATGTTGGATAGTACATTTATCGAGGAAGGCTAGATTATATTTTCAAAAAAAATTAGACATATTTACGTAGCAAAAAGAAGTTTACTGGATCAGCAAGTCACGTAATTATACAATCGAACCGGATAAAACGACGGAGCAACATTAGTTAATATTAACATAAGGTGTTTTTATAGGCTTTATGTGTTCGAATTTGTTTCAAAAACGATTTTACGATTATTTGGTGTCCAGTAGGACTAGACACACTCATATCTGTCTACCGCCAACGTAATATGCATGGAAGTGGGATTTATTGATAATTGAATTTAGGCTACTATGTTGTATTACCAGCTATTATACTTTCTATAAATTATAAAGTTAAAAATATAAATTACTATAAATCAAAAGCTTTTATAAATTCTTAAAAGCTCGGGTATTTTATTGAACTGACATCGTTTATTATACCTGTATAACTATTATATTATATTGTCATACTAAATTATCAAAATTAAGCTCATTATTGTGATTATGAATGTACTTATTTGATTTTTGTGACTAATACACGATTCTTAAACTATCTTATCATGGCAATACGATACAGTGACTAAATTTAGATATAATATTATAAGATATACTGAGTGTTTATTCGTATTAGTTACAACAACAAATATGAAAACTGCTTTTATTACGAGTTTTATCAAGATAAGGCAACACCAAAGAGGGTTCGATTGCGTTTCCGACCTTTAAGATAAGAATAGGTTTTTACTAAGATAATTAATGGAAGTCTAGGTAGATCAGTGTACTACTGAGAACTTCTTTCTAAGAAAAATTTTAAATAGCCAGAAGTGATTTTGATTTGTCCTTCCAGATACACAACTCGGTAATTAACTTTTTGATCCGTTCTTTATGGTAAAACGTTCGGGACATTACTTTTGTTACATAGTATAAAATAAAGTCGATGTCTGTATCTGTTCGCTTAGATATTTGAAACTACTAAACAGATTCTCATAAAAATGTAGATAGTACCGCAAAATTCTGAGCGCTTGTAGTTTCATAGGGCAAGGCAGAAACACCTGTAAGATTCCTAATATTCAATGAGTCTATTTGTGCTGGGGGAAGTAAACCTGAGTCTAAAAATTAAAAACACACACGTATTCAATTCGTAATAGTAATTGACATGAACAACATTACTTTTAATGAATGATGTAAATTATGCTAATATTTCGGTGATTTTAAAAAAAATATATCAAAATCAAATATCAAATTTGACCTAAGTTGCGAACGTTTTCTTAGCAGGCTTATAAAGAGTTTTTTTTTTATATTATAGGAGGGCAAACGAGCATACGGCAAGTGATTACCGTCGCCTATGGACATCAGCAAGACCAGGGGTCTGGGAAAAGGGTTGCCGGCCTTTCAAAAAGGAAAAGGCTCGTTACTTGAAATATCCTCCGGCGAAAGCTGATTCCACAGAGTAGTTATGCGATAATTTTTGGATTATAAAAACAATACACTGATATATATATGTATATTAGACATAGAGATTTGTGATTTCAGTCTAATAATCATTTTATTGTGTACATACATGTTTATCAACAATGTGATATAAAAATTATTATTTTTTAATTTTATTAAAATATTCAATGTAATTTTTTTCTTTTTAAATTCGGTATACCGTATGTTTATTACATAACAATCGTTTATGTATATGAGATTAAATTCCTCAAAGACAACTGTTCCGATTTGAATGATTTTTTAAATATGTAGATAGGTGACTTAATTACCATTTGTTACTTTGCCATTCAGTTTTCAAGCCTTCTAAATTATTATCTCTTGCAAATACATCAAATTGTTTGAATCTAAATAGATAAATTATAGTAAACAGGATAGTAAATAGTCTGTTTATTTTAGTTCGTTTATCTACTTTCGATGAAAAATTGTTACCGATAGGAAAGTCTGATATTTGCATCAAATCTACTTTATTGATTAACGACATACATCGATTACCTATTTTTTGATCTGATTTTATTCTTATCTTGAGTATTAAGAAATCAATTTAGATTAAACTATGTATACAAAGTATTAACTATATTTTTATAAGTTTTTACGACATATATAGGTTGTTTGGGGATTACTCCTGAAAACGAAGACAGGTGAAACTACTAGTGACAGCTAAGATAAAGGGTCAAAATAAAATTCGAACCTGGCAAAAAAACATATTTTTAAAACGTTTTATTAGCGTTATTTCGCTCCATTATGTTCATGAAGCTGTTTTTATTATCATATTTCATTGCTGGTTCTATTTTTTTAGTATATTAATGTATTTTTTATGCAACTATCGTTTCATTCAAATATTCTGTTTACAGTCAAAAGTTATAAAAACCATTGTGCCAGACAAAATCAAAGATAAGTTCAAAGACATCTTTGAACTTTTTAGTCATTGTAAAATCATTCCGATTCACGATTCACGATCAGGTTAAGTATATAATAATAACAAGAAGTTGAAAACTTTTTTGATGAAACCTATCTGAAATTAAATGTTAATCAACGTACATCACAACACACACGTCGAATTCATAAATTACTGTTACCGGGATACCGTAATCAGTATGGTAAGCAATTGTTAAAATACCAAATTCTTAATATAATAAATGAAATTCCAACTTGTATTAAGAAATAAATATATGAAATTAATATAAAATCTAAGTTAAAAGTATATTTTTTGTCTAAACTTAAAATATAAAGAAATGTGTAAGGTAAATACATTTTCTAATAACTTAATAACTAATAAAACATTACAACATCAAATATTCAATTTCAATATAAGTATTTATTGTTCATTTTTGCTCTCAAATGGATTATTTATTTACCAGGTTGTAATAGCAAATATAAGTTGTGGGATTTGCATTTGTATGTACACGTTGTTTTGCTAGACTGGTTACTAAGATCGGATCCAGCGCGAAGGTGTGACTCACTGACGGTGGATTCGTTTTGTGAATCATTTTTGTTATGCTGGTTTTAAATTCACAATCCTAATACGCTGCGCGCTGATACGAATTGGTGGTGTGCAGAAAAACCAATTATAGTTTATAGCACGCTTTAGTATTTAAGCATCTTTTTAAAGTTTTAATAATTAAAAAAAAAAATTAGCTGTGCTTAGAAGATGAAACATAAATAATGCTAATAAAAAGTGTTAAAAATATGTCTGTTTTTTATATTCAGGATCGATTTTTTTTCCATCCCTTCATCAAAGGTATCATTAGTACTATCGCCGGTCTTCGTTTTCGGGAGCAGTGCCCAAACATTCTGTATATGAATTACATTCCCAAAATACTCGTCTATTTTTTTTATATACCATTTTATCCCCGATTTCACTCGGGTTCACGTTAAATTTAATAACCACTTCTAGTTGTCTATCACATTATATTTTTTGGTAAATTTATTGAATGAACACGCGGTTTCTACTGATTCACTTTATTTATAGAATATCAATATAAAATATCTTTAAATGCTGATAAATTTTTCCTTGACAGCGGATTTGAATGAAATACAAACGAAACTATGCTCCAAGATAGGCATAATCTATTGGTGAACCTTGGCAAAATTCGCTGTGTACTTTCGGCGATTAATTCGCACGTACAGACAAACAGACTGACAAATGTACAGACATACGGTTTCGATCTATAATCAAATCAAATAAGATAATATTGGTTTTTTTGGAAAACATGTATATATGTACTACATTTTAATACATTATATAATAAGAACTGCTGTTTACATGCATATGATCAATTTTATAACAGAAATGTTAGTAGTTGTAAAGGAGTATTTGATCTATGATTGTGGTTGTGTTGTGTAAATGCAAGTTAAAATTATTTGTAATTTATGCTTTCTCTGTCTCTGAAGCTTAGTGAAACGTGTTGAGCATATGGCTCGTGGTAATAAATAAGTATGCGATTATAAGACTATGAATATAATAATTCGTATTTCAAAAACTTTCTTAGTATGTGAACCGATTGTTTGACGACTTTGTTTACCTCAATCATAACTCGTACCAACAAAATATTGTAATCGCGAAATATTACTCATGTTAAACGTGGATTGATATAAATGAATGAAAAAGAGGAAAATAACATTAAATTCATTTACATTTCTATTAGAGGAGGTAATTTTCTTTTGAATAGCAATAAAATATGACCTAAGTACGGATTGGAAAAGCCGCATTTTCCAAATACGTTTGAATATATTACATTCATGTTAAAGTAAATTAAAAATATAGAACTGGGGATGAATTAAACTATCTAAATAAACTTCGAAATCTAGTACATTAAATTTTTGTATCATAATTATAGTTACCATACTCCTCCTCCGTCTTGACCCATTTTGATGTACATTCGGTAGATCTCAGAATAGGTTGTAATTTATTTTTTATACCTATAAGCGAAAAGGCTGATCGATGCTACTTTTTTCGATTTCTGTTTTTTTTTATTTTATTATGATATAACATTAAAAATATATACAAATATAATTGTTTAGTCCTCTAAGACGAACTGAAGAGTTTGTTTGTTTGTTTGAACGTGCTATACTCAGGAACGGCTGGTCAGATTTGAAAAAGTTTTGGATTCCTCGTTTATCGAGGAAGGTTTATAGGCTATATTATATTTTCAAAAAAATTAGAGATCCTTACTAAAAGTTCAATAATGTAACCGAGAGTAAAAATCGAAATGAACGCAAGCGTAGCTGCTGGCCGAAACTAGTCATTTATATGGTAAAACAGCGTTTGCTAGGTCAGCTAGTCAAAATATGAAAAATACTGAAAGTAATATATGATAGACACGGTAACGCCATAATATCTTAGCTCTTTCTTAGACCCTTGCGACTAAAATGTCACTCTCTGAATACAAGGAATTATAAAAATATAATCCCATATAAAACCGTTAGGTGTGATTATTTTTTTGAATCACTGATAAAGTAGTTACGTATGGATAACATATAAGCAAAAAATTATTAACAAATCTCAAAAATGTGATATTTTACTTAAATGAAAAAACGCAACTTTTAACTTTAGACCCTTATGTCACTTTCATAGTTAGACATATTAAAAATCACCGCATGTGGGTCAGCAGTTTTAAAGTGATGACGAAACAAAAATGATTACTTCTATTTCGTAAAATAATTATGCATATTTGGAGTCAACTTTCCAAATGCTTTTATAGTTAATCTACTGTAGGTACAATTACCAAGAACCAGCAAAAAAATCAGGTAATTATACCAAAGGTATCACATATACCTACTTGTAAGTAGGTACATAGTTAGTCTAGCGTAGTTGGTATGTACTTACAAGTAGGATTATGCCATACTTTTGGTATAATTACCTGATTTTTTTGCTGGTTTCTGGCAATTGATGATTTTGATATGCCGATTGCTCCAATGGTTGGTACCTAAGGATCGGTTCAATTATTACGTAAGCACTATAGGGGAGCGGGGGAGACTTTGCTTTGCTTATTTTGGATGATATGGATGGTAGGGGGTCTACGTAATGATTAGATTGAACTTCCGATCACGAAGCGTTCCAAAATAAATATTTTAATTGCAAAATTTTACGCAAGCATCGGGCAGGGGATAAGAGCTTTGCTTATTTCTGCTGACAAGGGAGTTGGGAGAAATCATTGTAATAAATCCGCTACGTAGTACTTGAATGGCCCCTAAGTCAGGCGGGACATTTTAGTTTCTGCCGGGCATATCAAGTTCTTATGAGGAGCTTTTGTCATATATTCAAAGTCAACTGCACATCATTGAACTATAAACGGAATTTTCCTAAAACATGCAATATTTTAAAATTAAAATCAATTTAAATGTTATTCTTGATTAAGATCTTCTCATATTATGTAATATAATTATCTTATCATAACGCTGTAAACATATAGTGACTAATTAATAAATCGAATATGTTAATTAAGTTATTATATATATATATATATTTTAATCTTATAAAGTTTATCGTTTTCAATGATTATATAAATATTTTTAGTGCGAGAACAGTCATATTTTGACTAAGTAGACTAAACAAAATATCGTATAAAAGTTTTAAACCACTCCTATTTAGTGCCAGCGATATTTTATTAAGGAATATTTACGCTTAATATTCGTTTTCTTTAATCCATGCACCAGTGAAGCGGGTCAGTTCATTTCGTTGCCCAAAACGGTTGTCCACAGTAAGATCGTAGGACCTCCTAGAGCAACCCATATTCAGTAGCAGAACGCCAAACATAAGTAGGGCTCATATGCCTACAAAAAAGATGAATACACATATTTGATGTATCTCTCAATTTAGCCTTAATTGAACCGACGACTGAAATCTATGTGACCATTAATATTTCCATGTCAGGATATGAAGATTTCAATCATTACTATATATCTGTCTATACAGATTCGTATTGAATACGAGTATACAGCGAAAAATTGAAGGTTTATATCGCATTTGCGTTTGTAGCGCCATCTTTTAAAATTAATATCGTAAAAGACTTGCTTCAAAAGTTTATAGGTGACGGAACACTATTTTATTATAAGATAAGATTACAATGAGCAAAGTTCGCTTCTGCAAATTATGTATGTTAAATGCATAAAATGAATTTTAAAAATGATCATAATGAGCATTCCTCTCCTAACTGTCTGACTAGTGGATTACTTAAAGAAAGGCAAGGACCGCACTTTGTTGATTCATTTTCTTCCGAAAAAGTCGGCGTATAAGAAACACATAAGATAACCGCAAATGTATAAATGTCCTGAAATATTCTCAGATAGGCTTCAGCTATCAAAGTGTTAGAAAGTTCTTAAAACGAGTGCAGAAATAAATGATTTAGTTACAATCATTAACGAACGTAATGTTAAATTTAAATTAATCGCGTGTACTGTCAATTCATTATTAATTAATTTTTTATCAAGATCTTGAAAATGAAAATAGGCGCAGAGGGAGAGGCGAATAAGATATGCCCAAATTGCGTGAAAAATGTATGTGAATAATCATGTTAGTACTGCGACGAACTATAGAGGGAAATAGAAAAGAAGTACTTGTTATGCTAACTCCACCTAGTGGAATACTGATAAAATGTGGTAGAATATTTAAAGATTTAAACCGAAATGAACTTTACTATATTTTGTTATAATAAACTGGAAGTTGCAATAAAAAAAAATTCAAAATTTCTAGACGACACATTTCTTCATATAATATATATGAAAGTTTTATATAGAATAAAAATTATTATAGTTTGGAGAGCTGATTTTTCAAGGAAGGCTTTACAATACGCTATGACTAACAGGAGACGAGCATCAGTGAAATATTTTATGCGGGTTTTATTCTATTTGAGAGATTCTGTTGCGTGCACTGCGTAAACACTTAAATAACTCAACATTAATGTAGGACCGAATTGTTCCCTTTAAAAAGTTCTAAAAATAAATCCACGACTATGATGTCAAGGCCGGAAATTAATACTAAATGTTAATTTATATATTAGAACATTAGAACATAAGAACAGAAAAATTATGACACCTATTGTCATACAGAGAGTATATATATACCCGAGAGCACATCTGAAGATCATTATACAATATATTATGTACCAGTTATGTACTCTTTATAATTCTTATTCCACGTCTTTCAACATAGAATAAAATAAACAATGTAATATCATAGAGTGAAGTCTATAAAATCCTTCATATGTCTAATGTTTAACATTGGCTCACTAAAACGTTTGTAAGAGTGATCCATTTAAATTGTCTGATGCGACGCAGAAAAAGTTGCGCGGGTCACCAAGTTTTTATAGAAAATGTAACCGAAATATAATCCGGGGACGATTTTGATGTATAAAGATTTTTTATTATTTAAAATAGATTGTAGTCTGACTACCATACCCTCATGGTAACGTGATATGGTGTATGTTAACTGGGTTTAACCACCTAGAATATGCCAATGCCTGTCGTACTGTTTGAAAAACCAGTCACAAGGAGCAGAGATCCTTGATGGTTTAGTTTCAATACGTGTTCATAACAAAATATTGTAATAAACAACAGAAAATGTAATTCCTTGATAAGGTTGAGATTAAAAGTTTGACATTGATTTATAGAACACGATAATTAAATCTTTAATAATTAATGCGTGATAAACTTATCAAATTGGATTGATAAAAAAAACCCAAATTTTTTAAATTTTTTTTTTGGGTTTTTACTTGGGATTACTTATTAACGTAATGTTTGTTTTCTAGAAATATGATAAGATAGTTATAACAGTTTAATGTTAATATATAACATTCGTATGACACTGCGCTTCCTGTTCTTACTTCAACTTTTGTACAAATAAAATACTTTGCCTGCATATCCTAGTATGACAGAAGTTCGGAAACTACTTGCCATAAAAGGCAAAAAGTTTGTGAAATTAAAATATCCTTAACGCCGATAGGATGGAACTAGAAATATCTATGGTGTCGCTTTTTATCCTACATCTCTATTCCAAATTAAGTTCGTATTTAGTTGTGATAATTTGAAAGCCACTTTTATATATAGAGTGTCTGAAAAAAGTCGTATCTAGGAATATGAACATCTCTATACGCATTCAAAATATAATTATGTAATTACAGGGTTTATGATAAAACTAGCTGGCCAGAGCAAAGTCTGCGTATACATATACAAAAATGATAATCATATTGAACCAACCTTAAAAGGGAACAATTCCGTCACACATGATTTTTGTTTAATTTAAACCGTTTATGCGATGAAAACTTTCAAATTTTCCCCGTTTTTTAAAAAATTTCTCATTGATGCTCCACTTCTATTAATCGGAGCGTGACTCTATATAGCCTGTATAAGATTTCTCGATAAATGTGCTATCCAACACTGAAAGAATTTTTCAAATCGGACCAGCGATTTCTAAGATTAGCGCATTCAAACAAACAAATTCTTCTTTTTTTTACGCGATAGGTAGGCAAACGAGTATACAGTTTACTTCTATTACGTGATTTCTGTCACCCATGGACACCTCCAAGATTAGTAGATCTAAAAGACGCCTTGCCAACCTTAAGGCCTTGTTTTATTTTTATTTCTAGTATTCGGAAATTCGTGGACCGAAATTCAAACGCGCATAGCACTTCACGACTTTTCCATCTATAAACGGTGGTACGTGACCCTGTCGGAACTTATAAGTTATTAGGAGTTCCTCCAACCACATTTAATTCTCGAAATGCCTGTTTTTTTTCAGCGTTATAATATTAGTAAAAATGGGCTGGTTGTATTTCAAGAACCTATAACCAAATGTAATATCCTACCTAAAGAACTTTACATACGGCGAAATCCTTGATAAAAGTTATATTCCTGACCCATAACAGAACAGACACGGTTGATTTCTTGAAACAGGTATAAGTTTAGGCTATGTAATACTGCATTTAGTACGTACATACAGCGCCATCTTTGATCGAATGTTACTAATTAAACAGATGGTACGTATTTTTTGTTTCGGTACGAAGCTGATAAAAGAGTTTGTCTATGCATGTTCACTTATATAACATCCGGTTAGTTTTAATAGCAACCGGGCTAAAAACGCGACGTTCCCCAAAAAATAATAAAAAAAAAAAATGTTCACTTATTCATTTATTTCCCTATTCCATTAAGCCAAAGTTTAACTACTTTCTGCTGATTCAGAAAACCCAACGTCACAATTAAATAAACGTTGTAGTCTCTAGATGAATAATTGAAAGAAATAGCGAGATAAAAAATCATATTTTATATACGTTTTGAAAATTAGAACTAAAAATAATGACATAAATGAACTACTTTATAATATAATATATGGATGAAATGTATGTCTTTGTTAGATATAATTATAGGTACAATTTGTCATACTTAAAATAATTGATTGACGAAAAGACCCTTATGTTTAATAAATACGATACGAGTAAATGCTCTGAAAACTAGTCAAGAATGTATAGTTACATTTTTTTAAACGATAGTAGAACCATCGAGTCTAATAGCGACTACCACTAATTGTATGTTTAATGCCACTTTGACGAATCTACTATAACACCAAGGCCGCAATAAGATAGGAGCCTAAAGAGTGCACTGAAGTTCACCTGGTTGAGTAGAATGGGCAACAAAAAAGTACACATCTCTTACAATTGTGTGTGTTTGACATATATACAGTTTACAAGTTTGTCCATAGTAATCGATATTAAAAATGAATTTTTAAAATTAAACACCAATTAAGATGAAATCTCTTCATAGTTAGAAATCATTATTGTCTTAAATTATTATTGAGGACTTAATTTGCCTAATAAGTTGACAACTGACTGTATTTATAATAAATATCAACCCTGTGTTATAATGCAATAGAACTTTCAGTAGACTGTTGTTTAAAAACAACTTTAAGAAGAGTAAAATTGTCCTTTAGCAGGATTTTTCGCAACGAACCGTCAAATAGCTAAATAAGGATTTTAAGATTAGCCTGTTTTAGTCATTTTAATTAATAAGGCCGTAAATATGTCATTATCAGTTAAAGTGATGTCCCGCGGAAAGGACTTGCGTAATGCTATCGTACTTAATATATTATGGATTTTTAATAGATTATTTTTATTGTCACCTCGGTACTGACATTGAAGACTATCATTGATTGTCATAAATGACAAAGTATAATTATTCGGCTTCATGTGAAATAAGTAAGTTGTAATATAATTCAAATGGCAACACTAAGTTGCCGTCACGACGGAGGATTTTGAATATTTGACAAGTTATAGTATTTTTTGTTCGATATAATTCGTCTGGTACAGATTGCTCTGATATTATATTTAAGTTTTTAGTTGATTATTCAAATATTTATCATTTTACCACAACCATTGATTATATAAATTATAACTCGATACTTAAACTTTTTAACACTAAATATTATCAAAATATATAATTTTTTTCCTCATTCTAAAATGTTATTTCCTAGTAGTAATAGTTCAAAAATATTTTTTTTTATAAAAATCTGGTATTAGTCCATTCGTTACAATAAGCAAAAATTCCTTTCATAGCCGTGATTTCCGAAGTGGTGCAATTGGACCCCCAGGGGTCCACGAGAGTCTCGATAAGGGTGTACGTTGGCATAACAAATAAATGAGGGCGCACAATTAAAAGGCGAGGAAGATTATGAAAATTGCTCTATTTTCGATAGGGCGAACAATTAACAATATAGACTTGACTTCACCTATCAATGTAAAAAAAAGTAAAGTTGGGTGGAATCAGTTGTTTGATTGTCAAACTTCGCTTTTCTGATATTCATGCAAAGAACAATAAATTGATCGAAATTGAGATACAATCGGTTTCAATTGTGTATGGGGACGCGCATGACTTATGGTAGTCTAAATTTAATTAATTATCAAGTCAATTCTCACTTTTGTTTCGAAAACTGTTAGATCTAAACTTTTAATCAATTTTTTTTAAATTTGGGTATATGCTAGTAATAAACCTAAAAGGGGGTACATCGGAACAAGTAAAATTTTAAAAGGGGTCAATGAGAAATCATGTTTGCGAATCTCTGCTTTAAAGGACGGTTTAAGCTCTTATGAATGTCATTATCAACAGTCTAGTTCTATGCGCTATTATAGTGCGATGATAATTTTTATAAAGAGGGCCGTATAGATATAAAGTGATAAACAAAATAAATAAACCAGTATCTTCTATTACTTACTCGTAAATAGAATATAAAGGAATTTTTATTGCGTCAATGACAGACAACGAGAGCATTATTAGATGATAGCTACTACCTTAGCCACTAATTATAATTAATTATGAAGGGCTGTTGACCTATTTATTTTTACTTCGAACATTTAGAAATTATGAACGAAAATCTGATGCGCATTACATGGTGTATGCATAATACGAAAGGAATTTAAATATTATTTTCAGAAAAAAGTTTTTAAGGCTATTAAAATATAGTACAGTAAATAAATATATTTATTTATGACAGCTTATTTTAAATTAATCAATTATAATTGCGCGTTGATCCAGGTGTTGTAGGAGGTAACTCTAGAGAATCCAGCTGGCAAGCCCTGCTCACAACCAGCGCGGGCGTTGAAAGATGCCACACCAACCTGTTGGATGACATAGTAAATTGATTTACGATTCGGATTTTTTAACCCAGTTGACCTTGATTGTTATAAACAGAAAAAATATTGAACCAACCTTTTATTTAACTAATGACAACATAGCACCCTTATAATTAATCTCCCAATATCTTACATTTAATCAAGCGTTTGTTGAAATAGTGTACCAAAATAGTTCATATCAAAATCCCACGAGAATATAATATAATTTATTTTTTCTCCATTCTCATAAAATACTCATTAAATACATACTTTAGCACTCGCAAATCTACTTAGTATTTGAGAAAAAAATGGTCAATGTGTTCGTTTTAGATACTAACCAATACGTTGTCAACAACTAGAGGACCACCAGAATCTCCAGAGCAGGTACTGCGGGCGTTGGCGCCGCTGACACAGAGGGTTGTGTTCAGAACTGTAGAACTACCGTACACACCAGAACACTCCTGGTTGCTTATCACCGTTAGCTGAACGTGTCTTAGGATCTGTGCAGTTGTGATCTGTCCCGCGGAAGCTGAAATTTGATATTGTACACTTTATTGAAGCAAATTTGATTGACGTTTAATCTATACTAATATTATAAAGCTGAAGACTTTGTTTGGAAACTAATCTCAGAAACCTCTGCTCTGATTTGAAAAATTATTTCAGTGTTAGATTGTACATTTATCGAGGAAGGCCCACATTATATTTACAAAAAAATTAGGGATCCCTATTAAAATTCCAGTAATTTAAATCAAGATGTAAAAATCAAAATGCACTCGAGTGAAGTAGCTAGAAGCTAATTTTAAATAATTTGAAGGAATAGTTGAATAATATAGTTTTTGCTGTCGTAATATTAATTAAACTAAAATGCTACTTACTATCTCCTGTTCTGCCGAAACCAACCGCTGTCACAGTTACTCCTACGTAAGTGTTGCTACCAGTAGCTAAGCTGATGGGTTTAATGTTATCTGAAAATGAGAAAATATATATTGATAGTTACAGTTAATAACAATTATTTCAGTTGCCATGAATTTATGGAGAATATACAGAAAATAGGTAATGTACTGAAATATTTAAATGTTTACTCCTTAAACAAAAACCCCGCTTTTTTGTTACATTAATTAAAAATACATACATTACTGAACTTAAAGTTCTCAAAGAAAACTTTTTACTATAGCACTGTTATTAGTTTCAATTGTAACCAACAGACACCAACGAGTTTAATTTTTGTATATACCTGTATATAATTCTGTTGATGATACGACAGTTCGGTGTATCAGTGAATGATGGCGCCAAAAACTATAGTGTTTTTTAATCACTTAAATGTTCATCATGATAGTTTTAAATTTACGATATTTGAGTAGAACCACCCGTGTTTAATCGTCTTTTTAATAAAAAAATATAACGATGAAATAACGACATTTTCATATTTTATTTATATTTTGAAGATTCGGTAAATTTTCGCTTGATCTTTTAAAATAGCTATTTTTGACGACTCAAAAAGCACGTGGACTTGCTTATCGTTATATTATAGGGCCATAAATCATCAAGATATTAATATATAGTATCATTTATATAATTTTATTTATTATCTGAAACCTTTATATCCTTGGTAGATTATTTTTTTACTTTGGTCCAACCTACTTCTTTTCATTTTTTTTTTAGAATACTTTTACTATTCTGTATATTTTTCGTTCTGCATCATGTAATCGGTTAATCACTGTCTATGTAGATAGTAATCTGTCAATTTTATTTTAATAAGCTCTTATAGCTTCCTTTTTTACGAATTCACTTAAAATGATGGTAACATCTTGGAAGTAAATTTTAATAAACTTATACATTCAACAATTATCTTTCACAATTTTTTAGTAATTCCAAATTTAACTGTATTCTCACAATACTGATTCAGACGATATTATTATTTTATATGTTTTTGCTGACATTAAAATTGAGAAAAGACTGAATAAATATTTTCTACCGTTTTTAAATTATTCTGTGACATTTAGTTATAACTGTTAGTCAATTTTGGTTGATGACCTGCCCGTTTTTCTTCCAGCAGATACGAATAAGCGATACCGGCCTCATAGCTCGATGAATAATACTATTCTCTCTTAACCTTCCCAAGTACTAGTATCCTCCAACTCTCAATTCCTGACATTTATACATAAAAGCTCTGTGTACCAACGGCAAATCGGCCGCAAAAGTATATGCCAAAACTTAAAAAATAGAAAATCGCCAACCCCAACTAATACGAGAAAGGCACGGAAGATGTGATATTAATTAGCTTACCGTCGGTTACAACGTCGGGGAGGACTAGGACAGCAATATCATTGTTCAGATTGTTCATGTTGTAGTTTTCGTGGGTTTTCACATTGTTAGTGTTGACACGGGTACCACCGGAGAACAGCCGGGTGGAGCCAAAGACTGCTGTAATCAAAATGCCCTGGGCCTGTGTAGTGCGCCAACAATGAGCAGCAGTTACAGCTCTGGTGTTGCTGATAAGTGTCGAACCACACACTGATTGTCCTCTAGCAATCAAGGTAACAATTAATCCTCCCTGTAATGTATTAGTAAGTAGATTTAGAACCTTTTCGTCTACAGTTTTCAGTAACAACGCTTTGTATAATAAATCTTCCTACCATATAGGGAAATTGTCCCAAGTTGGAAATTGCACCACCAGCAATTCTAGAGCCATCGAAATCCATCGCCTGTTCGGCGGCCTTGATGCGGGTAGCCTCTGGGATACCGATCTCTCCGTGGTAGTCGGTGACGATGGGCTCATACTGGTTGTTGGGGGCAGCGAACGCCGCCGTGACTGCGAGGACTACTAAGAACAGCTTCATGTTAACCAATTGCAATAATAAATTGACAAACAAGCCTTTATATAGCTAAAACCAGCAAAGAATTATCTATTGATTGGAAATTGTTACGATGACAATCGTTTTTTGATCTAAGATTATCAAGTAGATAATTAAATACAATATTTGTTAAAGATTTAAAAACTATTGCTTTGACATCAAATCTCTTCTCGAATTTATATCAACGAATATTGATAAATAGGTCTGTTTGTGTACTCAGATTCTCAAAAATATATCATATCTGTATTTGACTTTATGTTTTACGAGACGACCCGGCCACGCGTTGCTGTGGCTAAGGTTTTTGTTATATTAATTTGTAATTAGTAACCATTATTATTATTATTTAAACGTCAACAGATACTGTCATCTGTTAGAATCGTTTGGAACTAAAAGATAACTTTGACTTTCAAATATACAGATAATAATTCACAATAAAATAATATTGTGACTATAAAATGATAAATAAACTGTGTTTATCTCTTAAATTGGAGAATAGCACTCATTTTAAATAAAAAAACGTTAAAATCAGTTCAGTAGGAACAAGTAGGTATTTCCGCAATTTTATTCTAAGTTTTGACACTTACAAAATATCTTTTAGTTGTTTAATTTTT
>JAOSYY010023999.1:0-15751 GCA_025727935.1 Hebomoia glaucippe
ATATATATATATATATATATATATATATATATATATATATATATATAGTTTGATAATAGTATAGTCTATAGTATGTATATATAACTCACATTTTTTTGTTTTCTTAAAATTCATATTATATAAATAAAGAAAATGTAATTTCAAAGTCGACTGATAAATTATACCGCTGTTTTTCTTATAATTCGTTTCACATTATACTTGTACTAGGTTAAATAAATATTTTGACATGTCATCCTTAATTTATACGTGTTGGAACATTTTTTCCCACATGGAAAGAAATATTTTATGTTTTTGGGAATAAATTATTACTCACGATAATGTAGAGAGAAATTTCCATTACGTATAATTTATGGTGAAATTAGAAACACACAAATATTACTTATTTGTTTTGTCCTCTTTATAATAAAATAAAACTAGCATTACTTTTTATATAACAAAATTTTAGAATTCTTATAAGTCGCTTATTCATTCGAAGCTATTAAAAGTTATATTTCAAGAGAAATTATTAACAATCTAGCCGGAAGAAGTAATTTAAGAAAACGTGTTCTTGTTTGTAAAATTTCATTTCTTAAAAACAAAAGGCGAATTACGGGAACGCTACGCGCTGTGGTTGTGAATTAATAAATGATTGTATTTTTACCGCTTTAACCGCGGGGAAAAGGAAAAGATCCCAATTTTTTCTTCTTATAAGTAGAAAGAATAATGTTTTAACCTTCAATTTAATATTGCGTTAAGAAAATTAATTTATTTTCAAATAGTTACTGATAGTTTTTCAACTCCGGACGATCATAGAAACAAAAGATATTCGTATATAATTATGTTCCAGTCAGATTATTTGTAATGTACATAAGTACATAAGAATTTTAGAAATGGCCGTTTAAGGTGCTTACGAATAATCTGCCTTTTTGCAAATACGAACAATGCCTTTATTTGTAAAGCGAACGCAGCCGCAAACGACGAGATAAACCTTTGACAAAAATTGTATTGGAACCTTCGTTATCTCGGTTTTCTGCAAAAATTGGATTACTATTTGAATATACGAATATTTGACGTCAGTTGTTTTGTAGTGAAAAAATGCTACTTATGCACTAGAAGCCGCGGGTAAGCATTTTGCATTTAAAATTTTTTAAAATACATTTATCGCTGTCACTTGTAAGTATTGTTAAAGTTCTTATACAGAGAATTCATGACAATTCACAAACTGGCTAAATTTTCTTCATCAGAATACGTCAAAACAAAAGGTATTTTACTTTTATCTTTTAACTGTCTATAAATTACTGAGAAAATGGAATATTTAGCATATCATATAAAAATATAATTTCTGAAACAATGAAATGTTAACTTGTATTACATTTGAATGCATAAGAATTCCATTCAAAAGAGATATGAATTAGTTTTATATGAATTTAAACAGGGATATAGAACTCATATGGCATGCGTGAAAGTAAAACTATATTATGCCTTGTTAAAGTTAAGATAACTTTATAAGCCCTTGGGGACGGAAAGGGATGATAACCCTTATCTATTAGGCTTTAAACTTATTCCATGTGTTTCTGACGCATTAGTGAAGGACATTGATTTGAATAACTAGAATTCTAATAAATTGACTCATTCATCAACATTGACAACTGATATATTTCTTAAAAATCTACCAAAATCACTTTGTTCCCTACCATACAAATCATTTCATTACGTACAGGAACTTCAAGCATATTATCAATTATTTTCTAATTTAATGTCATGTTTTTTCGTGATTATGTGTACACCTTTCTTATACCCATGATAATACAAAGAGACCAATTTCTTTAAATTTATTAATAACCAACATAATCCAAAAGTGTTACTCTTTTTTAAAGTAATTTAGTAGTAATCATTTTAAACGTAGACCTAAGAAAAACGAAAATCATTGTTGAGATTATCATTATAAAAAGTAAGTATATTTTAATGACATTAATAATATTGTCTTATAGAAACATGTCATGCTTGAGGTCTGTAATTTGCGATCGCTTCTGATCGACATTCTACACATAGATTCAAATAAAAGTTCAGCCCAACTTGATCCAAATCGAGTTACATAACGAAGTGAACAGTATCTTAACTTTTTGATGTTACAAAAGTTAGGCATACCCTTGTTTCATAGGTTTTGTCTATATAGTTTTATTGACGATAAGTACTTGATAATAAAGTCAAGCATTGCACTTATGATAAGACTTAAAATTTCTTGGAAATAAAGAGAATATTTTAAAATTTGTAATCTGAAAAATAGTTGGAGTAGTTTTAGTAATATTAATTATTATGTATAAGGTGCTGAGAACATGTACCATCTCTTAGATAAAAATCCTCAAGAATTTGGTGCAATATTTGTCGCTGGAATCTGTACAAGTTTTCTTGTTTGAAAATCTTGGTCACGGTCTATGAGAAGCGTGTTAGGCATTCCTTTAGCCACTTTGAAATATTCGTTATATGTTGCGCTTCCTAAAGTTCAAGCATTTTGAATATAGAATGACCTATATTCAGACTGTTTATAAATGCCTAAAAACTTAAAGGTAGTGCGAATTTTTTGTGTTTTTTTAAAGTTGATAAGAATTCCATTAAACTTTAAATACTTTGAACGAAGTTGAATTTAACATTTTTATTAACAGACGCCATAATTACAGTACATTTTGTGAAATGTGTTTGGACAGGGATGAAAACGTTTGTTCCACTGCTGAAAAGCACTTACAAATTGAAATTACTACGTGATGCATGCATTCCATTTTCAAATAGTAAAAGATCATCAAAAATAAATTTCTGGAATACATTAGATCCTAGAAATAGTTAAGCCAAATAACATAATTTATATTAGCTGCGCCAACATTCGTTTACAATCATTTCAAATGCCATTAAACTGTTTATTTTCTATAAAACAATTTTTGTTTACCTCGACATCGTAATTTGATCGTATTGTATTTTTTATTACTCTACTATTGGGTAAACTGCGAGATTTGATTTCGCGGACGACGGCTAAACAATTTTATTTGACGTAACAAAATCGTAACGTACCAGGATCTCAACATTGATCGATGGAGCTTAACTTGATTTATTATCATTTTATTGATAGTTCTGTAATTCGGTTTCAAACAAACATATATTAGAAGTATCTATATGAATTTTGCTGATAAATGTTGGAAGTGTCTTATTTATTTCGGATAAAGGAGTAGAGCTAACACGATATCTGACATAATATTACGACGTTCTTTGTGTCCATCCATTAATCCGTTGAACTATTGACATGTCCATTCGGTCACGCTTCACTGGTGATAACTGATAGCAATAAGACGTGACACGTCCTTAACGTGACATATTTTCGAAGGCACCCTCAGCGTGACATCTACGAAATCTTTAATACAAGATTTTTCGTAAGCACTGTTGCAGGGAAAATAAATACGACCTCGGATAAAAACAATAAGCGCTATATTAAAAAACTTTCGCGTATAAGTGGTTAAATATAAGGATGTTTTTGTTTGAATTTATATGCAGCCTATACAAATTACATTATAGTATTTTAATCTTTTACCTAATATTTGTAGTCCATTATGTATTTATGAAATTTGTAGCACAATATGATTTATAATGACATTACAACGTAATTGTTCTAAGTTGGACGCAATCTCATATTCTCCTTAATTGTGGCGCTTTGTTTGGACGAATTATTTAATTACCTGGATTAAAATACTAACTTATTTAAGAGTTTTACGTGTCTACAATAATACTACTATAATATATGATAATATTATGCTTATCTTTGGTCCCTAAATTTTTGATAAAGGACTATACAAGATTAAAGCTAGTACGCCTCTTTTTACTTTTTGAAATCGTTTTTAAGAGTTTCACTTAACTTATGTCAAGTGTGAAACAGTGTAAATAACTTCAGTTTATTATATAATATTGTTTTTTCACTCTAAGTCATAAGACGTGGTATAAGGAACACATAACTCGTATATAGTGTAATGGTCTCTGGTATGTAATATTTTATATAATGTCTTCAGACGTGATTTCCAGACTATACTTATACACCCTGTGTGACAATTGGTTTTAAAGCCGCTCTGATCTAATGTTCTAATATTCGAATTGGTATTTAGTTTTTATTTTCGGCCATGACAACACAATAAGCAACGTCACAATGTAGTTCGCTGAATATGTATTGGTTAATTGAAAAATAGCAGTTTTAATCCATAATAAGTGATAAAAATTCTTACAAACTTTTAAGGCTTACAACAATGAGCATTATCTAAATTAAAATAGGAATAATACATTTTAATTCATCGTTCATAGAAAATTCGAGAGACTAATATTAATTTTAAACAATTTTATGAAACATTTTATTTTATACGAATTTAATACTCAATATAGAATTTTAATAAACGTGTTGAATGCATAAATCGTTTTGCGCTTTGCTATTCGCTGCGTTAGTAATTTTTCAATGACTTTTATTCAACAGTTCTTCTGCTTTGTGCTTTATTAAACGAAAAACTTGTTTCTGACTTTATTAATGTTATTTAAAAAATAAGGTTTTTATAGAAACTTAAAAAGTAATGTAATATTTGCTATTTTCAAAGTGGAAATTTGATTCTGAAAATGTTTGTGCATTAGACAAATAGGGTTAAAATTTAATAAGACATATTTTTACTTTTAATTTAAAAGATTTCCACAATATCAGTATAAAACTCAAAGTACGTATTTCCGTCGCTCAGACTGTCCAAAACTATTTTAAATGAGTAATTCTCGGTAGGATTTAGATTACGCATAAATAGAGATTTATCACGAAACTTGTGTATTAGGGTTCTTATGTGAAGTCGAGTTTTAAACTTTAATTAAACACATAGAAGTAATAAAGCCACAAGGCACACAACGTGATGGCACTTTTATGACGCGGATTAATGCTGAAATAAAGCGCGTCACTTGCTGTTCGTAAAAAATATTAGTGACCATATTCTACCCTTAAATAACATAAAAAACATATAAGGAAATTTTTTCAAAGAGGATTATAAGATATACGTATGTTTGTACTGTATTTTGTAGGCATTTTTCGTATTGTTGATATATAATTGTACATAGTTAAACCAATTTTTTAGCTTCAATCACTAACAGACTAATAAACAATTTTAAAACTACTTCTTTTAGTCTTATCTAACTGAAACTTTGTCCCTTCATGTCATTCTCATAAAAGTACTGTCATCGAGTAATTAAAATGCATCAGTATACCGTTCTTTTGGTAGTAAAAGTTTCTTTGTAGTATCAATGGACTTGAACGAGAAGCAAGAGCTTTCAAATAAAAAATTAATCGTCAAAATCGGTTCACCCCGTCGAAAGTACTGAGGTAACAAACATAAAAAATACAGACAAATTGAGAACCTCCACCTTTTTATGAAGTCGGCTAAAATGAAAACACATCGACAAATATTATCAAAAGTTTGACAGCACTTTGAGCAATGTCATTTTTCATCAAGACTATCTCGTCTATCGGTATTGTATCTGTTATTTAATAATATGACACATAAAACCATGCCGATAACTCGCAGTGGTAACCCTTTGTTCTATAAATGTCGCATCCCTTTCGGCTTCACTGCACAATTTGTTAACATTGAAATATATTCTAACGTCATTGTTTTCAATTAAATAAATACCTCATTCTATTTTAGGCGTCACATATTTGTCTAAAAATTATGATATTTATAAGACAGTCGATGGCTACCGACTTCAGATTTATCCTTATAATAATATTAAAAATCGTTTAATATCACCGAAGACAAATCAACAATGAACTGAACAAATCTGCGCAAGTTATGGCCAGCAAAGATTTTGATAGACGTATTAAGATAATACATGAAATTACTCCGTTTAAAATTCTGACCATGAATTTAGGAATTACGATGTCCTAACATACACAAATAGGCTAACACTTACACCTTTTAACCACACCGCTCATTTTGTGTTGTGAATTTAAAAGAGAACTTCTTCAGTATAAATTGCTAGGAAATTGAATAAATATTTATCTCTTTGTATTAACAAGCTCTCAAACTTTGAATTTAAATCTCTTGAATGCCTACAAACCAATCGCATGTTTTATATTCAAATTACATACGTGTATGCATGGATTCACTTACTGAACTATAATATAAAGAATTATGTCACATACATTATATATAATTTTCAATACGTCTCAAAGAATTGCATCTTTAATTTAAATGCTCAATACGTATATAATAAAAAATTGAATAGCTTATATAGGATTTTTTAGTGTTGTCTGTTTTTTCTCTTCTTTATCTATTTATATGAATTTAATTACGTTACAGAAAAAAATTCGAATGTCTTCGAAAATTAGAATCTTTTATGCCAATATATTATATAATAATTGTCGTTTAAATTATACTTAAAATATAATCAAGTACTCTATTAGCAAAATTAGCACGCAATTAACACAGAGAACTATCTTATTAATTGTAAAATTTATTTATGAAAGTCTAATTGCTTTTGGAATGGCTTTTAAAATTGCATTTGCAATTCGAGCTGGCGACGTCGATTTAACATTCTGTACATTTGTAGAGTGAGAAAGTTAGAAGTTATTTAAGGAAAATATCGAAAATAACTGGATTTATGTTATTGATATTGTTCATATATCTAACGATTCACGGCTTCCAAGGTAACTGGTAGCATGGTTGCCATATCATGTTTGTTTTGGTACGTGAGTTAATATTTTATTTTTGACTAACATTAAAAAATAGACAATTTTTATAAATATCCTGAAAATTATTGGTAAAGTTTAAAACACATCTTCCGTTTTACAAGGCTTTCGAAATTCAAACATTGAATCCTAATTAAATAAAAATAATATTGAATTGCGTTTTACGAAATATTTCGCAGAGAAAATCTCACGGGAGCACGTAAATTTGTGTTAATATTATCTACGCTTGTTTGAAATTAGAAAATGATTTGGTTTGCTTTTCACATATTGAGTTTTAACATACAGGTATAGAGATTGTTGTAGAATGCACTTACACATATTTTTGTTTTTCATTTTGGCCATCTTTAAGGCACATGTTTTTTTATCGTAAATTTCTAAAGTTCCGAATGCTCAAACTATTAATAAAAAGTTATTATAATATGCCTGAGAGAATCTACGAAAAAAGGATGCGAAATATATTCATTATTGTATGATAATTAAAAAGCTTGATTTTCTAACCTGAGTTATGATAGAAAATTAGCTGAACAATAATCAGTCGGCTTTACCTATTTAAAATTAAGCAATGGCCTAAGGGTTGGAAATACGCTAATGAAAGTGATTTTAACTTTCATAATAGCATCTATAATTACGTACAGCTATGTTTTGATAATAAAATTAAGATTTAAAATATAAAAAATTGATAAAATAAAGATATATGTAAATTGTAATAATAACATTACTGGTTAATAGTTTCCGACAAAGCATAAATGATGTTTATTAAATATTCCTTATCTTGCTGATAAGCTCTCAAACTTAAATTAATCTAAATAATTCACTTAACACGACAGCCCATAACACGTCATTTAGACGAATTTCTTGCTCACATTAAGCAATAAATCTAACCCCTTTATGATATGAGTCACAAGTATGCCATGATGATATCAACGAAAAACTAATCTGAATTTCAATTTCCTTCATAATCCAGATATTTTATGGAGCTATTACGTCAGATTGTATTTTCTGATTAATTTCCTGTATCTATCAACGTGTTATCTAAGCAAAACAATTATTTTAGCTTAGTTTAGTGGAAACTTAGTTACATTTTCATGTGACATTAAAAAACGCGTACATTTTCAGCAGTATTTGTTTCAGCATTTTGGTAATGGATAACACGACACCGCACTTTCGCGTGCAAACAACATCACTCCTTTTAATGCACGGTTGGTTTAGTTAACTGCGAGATCCATATAAATTGGGTTTAAACAAGAATTTGTTGCTGACCTTTTTATTTTATACTGGCACTCGTGGTATTTATCTTTAAATATGTACAGTGGTATTAAAATTTTAAGGACTATACAAAATCTACCTTGTAATGAAGTGCGAATACTTTAACCCTGAAGCAATGAGTCTGATGCGTCTCTAGATAGTATCGTAGCTCGTAATAATGTAACCCAAGGTGTGAAAATAGAAATGAACACAAACGAAGCCACTAGCACAAAATTAGTTAGCTATAATTTATCTTTCAGGCGTTCAATAATTTATTTTTATCGATTAGTAAAATTTTAAAAATCATTTTATCTCCACTTGGTAAAAAACGAATAAAACATTTTCTAAAAGGAAATTTAACATAGGTAGTCCTAATTATAATTTTAATACAGAAATGAGATCTTATATATAATGTGTGTTTAATATTTGAAGCCAGGAGTTGAAACGTTATTTTCAATTTTATACTATCAAACTTTAAACTAAAATCATAGTAAAGTATCAGTGTAAATTTTCTTTGTAAGTGTATTGTTAGCCAAGACTGCCTTATCTTTCCACAAGTTTTCCTCGATGATTGCTTTCTCGGGTTTTATAATTAATTGTCAACGTGAATCGCGCCTATCTTTTATTTTATGGAAAATTAAACACACAAATATTTTCATTGATTCAAATTCTTCTCAATATTTGATTTTAATTTATAATAAGTTTTAATTCAATCTTGTTAAATTTATGACAGTATTAATGAAACCTCTTTATATGATAAATAGTGTTTCACCTGAATGTTTCGGATAGCGTTTTAAAATAATGCGCCCTCGGAGAAGTGTGACTTTAGACACAAATACAATTTATAAATAGAACTCTAGAAGATTAAAATTATACAATAATTAAGAACATATATTACTCTTTTATGAATGTGTATGAAAGATACAGACAGAATAGTGATTGAAGAAAAATATTTCAGTTTTTAAAACCCGCTCTTAAAGCCGCTGTTATCCGCACACTTCGTGGCAGCGTAGAAACGTCTCCGGCTAAAGTTAATTGGCTGGATAAACATTTAGGGAATAATTTTCCGCCCGACAACGAACAGTTAACGAATGAAGATTTTTTGATGGTTTACAACCGAAATACCCTTGTAATAGTATTAAGTTCGTCCTTCTAGTTACTGTGTTTTAGGTGTATTGTTAGTAAACAGTTCTCCAAAACTTTGTATTAGTGTAGGACGCATTATTAAGGTTAATTTAATTGTTGGTTTTAACATTTCATTATTTAAAGCTATTTAAATAATGTTACTAAAACCATAAATTTACGTTACATCAAATTATGAATGAACAAAATATTCTAATAATGAACAAATATTTCTTTGTCAATAACACTAGCGTTCAATAATACATATTCTTTTATGCTCCCTAACTTTGTCGTTCTATTACGATTACTTAATTTATGTAAGTATGCTAAGTTTGTAAAAGACTTATAAAGAGATTACATGAGCACCGAACGGTTATTACTCAAGAGTGTTGAAAATAACGTAAAATGTATGCTCAAATCCGCTTATGGTACTTACCATAACATTCCCTTAGAATACCAAGCTGATAAGCTTAGAAACTCGAAGTATGAAATCTCATTTGAAAAATAAATACGCCGAAGGAATATTCATTCTTTCAACGACATACTTTTTGGATAACTTTTAAAAAGAGTTAAATTGAAATCCATCAGGACATTACGGATAAAGGACTTTTAAAAGTTATTGAGTATTCATATTTTAAATTAATGTTTTAATTTCAAAGTTATATTAATCAAGTACGAATACTTATTATTCTATGTTCATAATTTTTTATCTACTTTTATTTGTTTGATTACATAGGTTTACATTTATCTATAAAATTATTCTTAGATATTACATTGAAAATATTATATCGTGATAAGAATATTATAATAATTAGCAATTTTCGCAACACTCGCGCCCTCAGGCTTAATAAACGAGCATTTAGTAAGCCTCCGTGGTTCTATTAAACTTCAAGACTCATTGAAATTATTTAAATCAGGAAAAGTCCTTGATAAGAATAAAGATAAAATTTTTATTTCGAAATATAATATTTAGATTTTCAACTATACTTTTTTACTAATACTCAATTGAGCTCCTCTGCCAATTAATGCGGTTCTTATTAAGAAGGAAAAATTGTACCATAACGACTAGTATTACCTGTTTCTTTATTATAATATTGTCTTGTTATATGGCTCGGCTAAAGTACAAGATATCCTTTGTGGACGACACAAAGGCATAACAAGGATTCCGTGTTTGCCTATAGTTAAGCTAGTGCTCCCTGTGGTATTCTATTCCTTCTGTAGGATTCTTCGATAACTACGTGAGTTTTTGCTCTAGGCGAAAAAAGGTGTCGTGTCGTATCTATTAATCCATGGACCTATTAACAAAAGCTTAAAATATTTCTTTTATTTTATTTAACATTTATAAAGAGTATACTATAATTAATTATTTGATATATGCACATAAATAAGTTCTATGAACGACATATCATCAATTTATACGCTAGTCCGCAAAAGATACATACCTAAGGCCCATTTCAAGGCTCTTTGACATCTTTCATTAATTATACAATGTAACGCTGTCGATTATCTATTCCTTATTCGAAAATTTGGAAAATCATATATAAAGTCGAAACAAGCTTTTTCATTTGTTTAGTAATTCGTGCCACAACTGAATTTCAAATTTCCTCCTACCGTTCACTGCGTAGATTGTCTATACCGACAATTTGACGCTACTAATAAATTCAAAATACATAGAAATAATTTTAGCTTGTTTGGCAACTATGTGCCCTTTAATTACTCTCATGCAAACGACACTAAACCATTAAGGGTCCGATATCACCCCTCTGTCCGGAAAATTTACTTCGCCTAATTAAAAGATTCATTGATAATAGACTAGGGTACTACTCAAATAGCAAAGAACTTATGAATTAAAGTTGGGTGAGTTTATATTAATTATAAACCTTAATTCTATCTAATACTATTCGGACAACGATTTTATTTAATACCCTCAATTATTTAATTATATTAAATTAATATATATATATATATAAACTTTTGTATTACAAAGAAAACCAATGGTTGATAATGTAAATTATATTATAAAGTATATTAGGATTATTGTCTGTCTTTTAGAAATCTTTGGCATAGTAGATAGTAGATAAAGAAAAGTAGTGTAGAAAGCTTGAGTGCATATATAAAAAACTAATTACAATCTCATCGTGAAATAAATTATATTGATATAATATTTCGTAAAAATAAATTCTTAAAAAGATTTTCTTTTAATTACAATTCATAAATAATTTTCCTATTGTATGTTGAATAATTGAATCAATGTATTAATTTATAAGTAAATTATAGGTAATTAAGTCATGGATTAATTTTCATCGGTCTCCTATGAGACTACTATATATTAAGTGCGATGCTTAAATAAAGCACAGGATAATATAAAGTTATTTCCTTCATGCTTCACGAGCAATGCAGTAATTAATTCTACGCTTGTATTAAATTTATAATGTTATAGAAAATTATTGAAATAAAAAATATAATAGTGTTTTATTGGAATCAAGAATTTTGTGATTGTGGAACGATTTTCTTATGTATCATTGTGAGAACGACTGTTTTATATGGAAAGGGATTTTTATGACGGATTTACCAACCGACAGGCGTCGTCTTTGGCTGTCATCAAAAATCTCTAAAGACTGTATCTAGTCTAAAAGTGAAAACTCTAGATCTTATTAAATGCCCTTGTAACTTTTTATAAACGAAAGTATTTAGGGTACGGAATTTTTATCATACCCATATCAAAAAGGCCAAACAGAAAAGACACCTGCCATTTCGTAGCATACGTTAGGTAATATTGGAAATATCTTCGGATAATTTAAGGTTTAATAATTTATACTCCAGTGAATTGGACCTTTTAAAAGATTTGTAAGGAAACACATCTTTTGACTATACATATAAAATCGAAACTGTAAAAAGGTACACTTAAATACCTCAAAGATTCTATGAACAACTAAAAATTTCGGTGGCGGTCGGGATCAATCATTGTCCTTTTTTCTTACTTTTGACCCTTCACAAAATTGACGGACCAAAGGCATACTATTTCCGAATTGAAAATGACTGAAATATTTTTATAAAACAATTTTTATCTAAATTTAGACCGTAATCGAACATTACATAGTCTGGTGTTTGTAATCAATAAATTTCAAGTATCATTAAAGATACAACAAACTTCACAAAAACATTATTCTTAGTGCAAACAGAGTAATATCATTAAAAATTTCAGTCATGACGGATGTTCTTTCCAAGTTTTAATACTTGTTCTACACTTTCCTGCATCAAAATCTAATCCAAACTTTTTGAAGAGAATATTTCTCTAGTATGTTAATATTTTTTAACAATTGAAAGCGAGCACCTGAGGTGAGGGATAAGAATATTTTGAATTGTTGAGAATGTGATTCTATTCGAGGAGGTTTATGCAAAGTGGCAGGAATTCCTTTGAGGTTCCTACAGAGACATCGATTTCTTCAAAACTCACACTCAAAGAAGATCAGTAAATCGAAAATTTTTAAAGGAACTTAGATTTATTTTATATTGCTTGTGTCTGACATAAACCGCAAATAGGCAATTCATGTAAAAATATTATTTGTTAGCTGTGAGTTGTGTTATATAACGTTATTTAGTGTCCTAATATTAATGTTATTTAGTGTATTCAAACAAAATTAATCGAAGGCATAACTACGTCGTAAACAGCTCATCAAAACCATGCACGAGCTGTTTGTATCACGGTAAATTAACAAATTCATGTGACAGCAAATACTAAAATCTAACACTAATTTGATATTGTTGTGCTGTTGAAAGGATGTTGAAATTGCAATATAGAATTAATATTTTACAAAATAATATTTTAAATACTTTAAATTTCGCTAGAAATTGACAAATCAATGCATTAAGTTTATTTTGAGATATCACAGACCTAATCAAGGGAGTTGGATGCCACAATACATTACGTAAAGTACTTTAAAAACATTTAGCGAGATTGGACCTTACCCATTTAAATTTATTCCAGTCTCGCTGCCCTTATTATTAGTATATATATCCTTACACGTGCTGGAATAGTCATTTTTCTTAGTTCTTAACAATATTTAAATGCGTCTTATATACCCTGGTGAAATGAGCAATGCTAATCAAGTAAGTGTTCTTATTAAAACTTAGTTATACGTTTATTATGTCGTTGGTAAAAAAATAGGGTTTTTATGCTTTCCAACCAAAAATTTAGAAAGGGTTTTATGAGATTTAACAAAAATAAATAATTGTAGTTTACTGTCTCTTTGGTTCAAGTCATTTAAACTCTGATTTAAAATACGTCATAAAACGAGCATAAAAATAATAACAGATATGTCAGTAGAGAAATAGAAATATCCCATACCTCATTTGGGGACATGGAAATGGACTTTAATTCCTGTAATCACTAGAAATTTGCTTTTCTAGGAGTTAAAGCCAATATCCACATAGGCACGTTCCTCCTTATCACAAAAATAATTAATACGTACACGTGTTAGGTAGAACGAATGTATCGGCAATTTCCTTTATAGTATTTTAGTACGGATTTTGTATTGTTTACATTGATTGTAGCATAATCTATTCGTTTGATAGTACCGCTTATCAGACCCCCTAGATTAATTAAACCATGCGTAGATACATTAATGAAATAAAATTTCATGAAAGTATTTGTGATTTTTATTAGCACTTGTTGATAATGCGATAGCCGTTTATGAATGAAATTGTTTAAGAGCCAAATATTTTTATTATCTTGCAAATCATATAATTTTAGGAATTATTAAGTGGTGTTTAATTTCCAACAGTGATCCCGTGGCCCTGCGAATGGTGAAAATTGCCTAGTACTCCGATTGACTATTTTGCTCGTCAGCTCAGTTACTATGGAAGGGCGAGTGCGACCTAACCGGCAGACGTCTGCGTTATGCAATTCCCCCATGAAAAAAAATTAATGAAAAATGATGTATTAAAACGTTAAATTTTTGGCAATTTAAGGTATATTTATTAATCTTTCAATTTATGTATTACATGTGATAGAAATCAGAAACAAACATGATTAATTTAAAAATAATGCGACAAATGCGTCGCAACGCTTTATCATAGTTTTATAACGAATCATTTTCTGCATATATCGCAACATAAATATTAAAACAAATTTAACTATCGATAAATCAGTATCTAACAAATTGATGGTATTCTCCATTCAATATGTTATGTCAATATTATGCTTTCATATACAAATTTCAGACAGTGTATTTAATAACATATAATAGTCATTTCAATGTATGTTTGCTTATAAATAGACATTAAATTGGATAATACCTAAAGATTGAACAGAAATCAAAGAGTTACATTATCAAACTGTTTCCAATCGAATGCGCTATTCGAAGATATACATTTTGTTAGGAAATTGAAAATTGTAGCGAAATCTCGTAGCGACATGAGTCATAAAATATTGGCTTTAGAAAACGACCGCGACGTTTTAGCGAAAGCACGAAACTAACTTTTCAATTTCTTTTATAAATCTCCAAGTTTAAAAGAATAAATTTCGTTTACTTAGTTATTCCAAAAAAATATTTATTCAAAATCTATCATGAATTATTAATTTTTATTTCTTAGATTTTATCTTAACAAATCAAGCTTTTTTAACATTCAGCAACAGTTAGTGATGTTAGAGTCCAGTCATAAGAGTCTCCGAAATTATCAATTTTTTTTATAACCTTCACTAATTACTAACCAACAACTTAACAATTATGTAATGTAGTTCGGAGGACAGTGGAGTAATTCTGAATACTTTGAAAATTGTATAATGATAGATACTGGAGCTAATAAAGCGTGTTTTTTAACATTGAATTTTAGTCGAATTCTTTTCATCGAAATAATCTTTACACGGTTTTCTTACCGTAAAAAATCTCAGTCCAGTCAGTTTATAGAATTGTTAAAGCTTACAGCCCACATTCAATATTCTATCTACTATTTGTTGTATGTACAACCGACACATTGAATGCAAAGCTGAGAATAGCATTTTCTTAGTGATCTGAAAGAAATCGGCTCTGAGGATAATCCTGATGCTATCAATCAATATGACGTGAATATTGCCTTATATAGCTGGATTGTATCTTAAGGAGGAGTAATAATTTTTTCTACAAATATATAACAGCACAATAAGTACATACACATTATACGGCGTTGATTAAAACTTCTGAATAAACAATCGATTCCAGAAAATGCCTTTCAAGTAATTAAAACGGCTTTTTGTACAAATAATATTATATTAAAGGCAGTTAAAATAATGTCTAGATAAATTACAAGGAGGGGTTTAAAAGATTTATTATATTTTACGCTATTAGGGACGTTTCTATAAATTACAATCGCTTTAGTGTTATTATTATATTTTTATTCCTTGTTTAATACTGTATAAATAATGCGTTAAATCAAGCTATAAACTATACAAAAAAATAAAATTACAGTCTTTGTTTGTACCATAGAATTAACTGCTTTTTATTAAATACATATGGATATATACATGGTACATATATCAAAATATTTTTTTTTACAATTTTTGTCTGTTTGTTTCGACTAATTGTGATTTTTGAAATTGTATATATTTTTAATCTAATATATAAAATTCTCGTGTCACGGTGTTCGAACTTGAACTCCTCCGAAACGGCTCGACCGAACCTT
>JAOSYY010024010.1:0-15748 GCA_025727935.1 Hebomoia glaucippe
TTATGTTTAGGGTCCTTATGAGACGTCAGTTGCATCACACAGGCCCCTAAAAGACCCCACGTCAAAAATGTCTCTTGCACTGCAGCTGACCAACTCTGGAATTTATGAAATTTTATTTTTATAACTTAGTTTAAAGAATTTTAAGAAAATACGAAATTTTAGATACAATAGCATAAAATTGGTATGTGTTAGAGTGCCTAAAACAAATATATATAGATCGATAGTTTGTACAGTAGTTGTAACAAAACACGATCAGGAAAACTTTGTCTGTTTAGTTCCGATCTCTAAAACCACTGGACAAGTATGGACATGACAATCACAGCACATGTACATTTTATATCCATGAGATTGAAACAAGTGAAACCGCTGGGCATCGCAATTATTACACACATACATATATGTGTATATACAGGGTGTTTGGGGACTGCTCCCGAAAATGAAGACAGGTGATAGTACTAATGACACCTTTGATGGAGGGACGGAAAAAGAATTCGATTCTGACAATAAAAAAAACATATTTTTAAAAAGTTTTATTAGCGCGATTTCGCTCCATCATGTTAGTCCAGCTGTTTTTGTTATCATACTTCATTGCTGGATCATTTTTTTTTGTAAAGTAATGTATTTTTTATGAAATTATCGTTTCATTTAACTGTACTTACAAGATGGAGCGTAAATAATGTTGATAAAAAGTGTTAATTCTTTCCGTCCCATCATCAAAGGTGTCATTAGTACTATCACATCTTCCTTTTCGGGAGCAGTCCCCGAGCACCTGTATATGTGTGCGTGCGTGTGTATGTGTGTTATATTTCTATCATTATATTGAAATAAAAAAATCAATACTACTTACATGATTGATCAGAAAAAATTCACTCCATTCCGTTCCAGCGAATATATTGGTGACAGAGTCGTAGGGGATCATCGTTAAAAGTTTCGTGCACAGTATAAGAGTTCCGCAAATCGGCAGGAATATTAAAACATACACAGCCTGCAAAAATACAAACTAATTATATTATACAATAGAACAATATATGTTCATAATTGAATTACAAACGAGTTTTCAATACATGGCTATATTTTATTTAATGTACATTATATTGCATTTTGGTTTTTGTATGTCTGTTTGTACTGACCTTGCCGTACGAACGCAGTCCTTTACTGAGAGATACAAACACAATCATCCACACAACAGCCAGATTGAAAGCGACTTGGAATTTTATTGAACCAAAACTGTTATTACTTAAGTTTCGTTGTAGGACTTCGCCATGGAAGTACTGAGGTATCGTTTCGTGTATTTTATTCGTGATGTTCTTGTGAGCTGGATCTAGAAAAAAGTACGTTTTAATACTTAATAAAAATTGTGTCACGATGTTTGTCGCTAGGCTCCGAAACTACTTCACCGATTTAGATGAAATTTTCCTGTACTCCTGTTAAAGCATAGTATTTTTATATCGAATTATGGACTCAATATTTATTGCACAAATGTTTGTTATAAGCTCTTAACAAACAGTCTCAACAAAAACAAGAAATACGTATTAATAAAAAGACATTACAACTTCTATAAATAAATTTCTTTTAACTCATTTAAAAATTATAGACTTTTTTTATATATTCTATATTATACAAAGTATAGAAAATTTATGAAAACCAAAGAAAATTCTTACCATCAAAGCTAAAATCGTGCGGTAACGCCCATTTATATCTATCACCCGCGTTTATAAACGAATCTCTGAAGTAAACAATGATCCAAGACAATCCTATTATACTGTAAATGCCAATGACTGCTTGGGTCACAAGCAACGAGATGCCAACACCCAAGAATATCGGTGATATCTTCCACATATCGATTGGTCCCGATTCCAAAACTTGGCCCAAACACAGGTGCAAAGTAAACAAAGGTATCCCAATTATCAGAGAAAGTATTAAAAACTGTACGATGAAGCTTGCTGAAAAGAAATGTTTTATATATAAAGCTATCTTGAAATTTTCAATGATAATTGTACCTTAAACCTAACTAATAATATGTGAGTTTGTTACGCTTTTACGCCTAAACCGCTGAATCAAATGTGTTAAATTTTACTGTTACTATTGATGGGACCATAGATGTAGTTATCAGCTAGATTTTTCTCCTAAAAACTTTAAACTTTTATCTTTTATTATATCTTTTAATAATCTTTTATTCCATATTGTATTGGATCATCCGATTTGCATGAAACTTTGCATGTATTTTATGAAATTTTGAATAAAGTTGGCATATTCGTTATTTTTACTTTAACTAGCTAAGAATTTGTTGACAATTTCAACATTAATCCCAGCGAAGCCGCGGAAAAAATGTATTCTAGTATAGTTTCACTATTCTTATAATAATATCACGAAAGGCTTACGTAATTCGATGAATAATGCATGTTTGATCACGCCAACCATCGAAACCAAACAACATTTATCATTAACGTTTGTAAATTCATTTTGAAGTTAATTTTAAGCCCATTAACAATGTATTTTGTGTATTTTTTACTGAAGTAGCAAAACTTATATTGTTGTCCTTCTCAGGCAGGAAATAATTTGATACGCCTTAGGTTAGCAACATTTGAAAGGCTACCAAATTCTATGATCTTACTGATGTTTATTATTTTATGAGCTCTTAAATTCAAAAATAACCTGCTTACTGAGACTACTGATTCTACTGAACCTATATCGAGTCTATAATGGCTAAGCCTGAAGTATGAGGCCACACCAATTTTTCAGTGAAAAATTAGATGTGATTATATATTATTTTAACAAACTCTTTTATCAAGCATGTGTATGTGATTGACATATCTAAACATATAATAAATGAGTAGAAATCGAGTGTCTGTACATTGTATACATGAATTTACGCAAAAATAATATGATAGACGACTAGAAATGGTTGACAAAATCGACTTGAACGAATACGCAGGGAAAAGCTAGTAATAAAAGTCTTTATACCTCCAAAATGAACACTAAACATGGCAAATCTCGATATATTGAATATTCCAACTGTACAGCTTAGACACGCCAACATTGCACTCATACGGTGAGGCCAAACTCCAAAGGGCGCCTCCTCATTATCATCGTTTCTGTAAATGAAAAAAAAATCAAAAACCCTTCAAAATCGTATCAGCACACGAAAACCCGGATAAATGGACTTATATTACAAAAATAGGCGCAAAAGCCTAATACAGTTCAACCACGATATTACAAAACTGAACAGTATACTCGTTATACCGAGTAAATTATTACAATGAGGTTTGTTACATAGAGGTTAGGTGGTCTATGGTTCGAGCCCGCCCAAAACGTCCAGTTAGTTTACAAAGCTAGTAGACTAAAAAAGCTATAGTCATTCGTGAAAAAATCTATGCTTCCTTATAAGAAGTAAGTAAATATATGTTCAATAGCTAGTTCTGACTCTTCCGACTCTTATTACGCTAGCGTGTATTTCGATTTTAACACCTTGAATTACGTTATTTGACTTTTAATAAGGATCCATATTTTTTAATATAACCTTCCTCAATAAATGTACTATCCAACACTGACATCATTTTTCAAATGGGACCAGCGGTTCCTGAGATTAGCGAGTTCAAACAAACATTTTCTTCAGCTTTATAATATTGTATATATTTACGGATTTCGAAAAAATCGTTTAGTTGAGGCTCACTAGGTCAAGGTTACACTGTATAACTTGATGATCTTACTTAAAAATATTTAACCATTATATATAACAAATGATCACATTAATTTATCTATACGAAAGCCTACAAGTGAACTCTATGTACATTGCTATATATTGTACATGGCTAATCTACTTAAACTAAGTGTACATGACATTCGTAGAACTACAAACTGTTTATTTGATGAGTATAATGCAACTACATAAAAGATATTTTAAGTGAAAACTAACAACATTGGTAATGCTATTGAATTAGAATGGTTCTCATTTTGTAGGAATATATTATTGATCTCTTAGACTCATTGGCTACATATTTATTATTACAAGTTGTAGGTTCGATTTCTGGTCTTATGTTCCAAAAATAAAAGGTATAAAATAATATCAGAGGAAAAAGGAATAATGTAAGACTATCTACCTGTCTCTGTATCATACCTCGATAAACCCCTAACCCCACAGAAATCACATACAATCCAATTAATAGTAAAAAGAGAATATTGGTTAATAGTATAAGAGATTAATGACATTTTTTATCATACTTAGGTTCTTTGGCAGTGAATTTCAATTATATAATTAAAATTTAAGAGCCTATTTATAATATCAAGATAACTCTGCTATTTGCTTATGAATACATATATGGTGCAACAGAAAGATAATTTATTTATTTTTATCTGTTCACTTTATTCGGCTTATCTCTAAAAGGATTAAACAGATTTTTGACATGTCTTACACTGGTAGATAACTAGTGATATAACGCAAAACTTAAGCTACATTCATTTCCATCACCTTCACTCAGTCCAAGAATACTGAAAATATGTCACAAAGAAGAAATGATGGAGCTAACTATATATTTATTTTAAAATAAGAATACAATCAAAATACCTGTCATCCGTGCCAATAAACGGACTCTGATTTATAGGAGGCACACCATTCGATGATTCCGTTGAAGAACTCGAGACACTACCACTTCTACCCGCACTACGGGAAGTATTGCGTCCCGTCCACTCAGCAGTAATCTCACTTTCACCTGGCGATGGTAAGGATAAAGTCCTATTCATCAATAACGTCCTACGCCCAACAATAAGTGGTCCAGATGCCGTATCTTGGCTCAAATTCGCCGCTGTAACTTGCAATTGAATTGGCGCACTTGTAGGCCTTAAATTAACATGATGCTCTAAAAACAGTATAACGGGCAACGTAAGAGCTTCCCCTGACGACTCTTGAGTGGATATTGCTGGTAAAAGTATGGGATCCAGCCTTCGCATTGAATTACGCAAAGTATCATTTGTTGTACTCGCTCTCTCTAACGTAGGGGTCTGTATATAATTCTCTGGTATATCTGAAAAGCTTTTTGAACGCCCTAAAGTAGTGACTTGTGGCTTAACAGGCAGTAGGTCAACTACAGTCTCAGTTTGTTGTGTCGAACATTCACCAACAGAGCAAACAATTTGTGTATTATCATCCACAGAACTCTGCGGTTCTGAATGCTCCGAGCTTTCCTCTCTATCTTCTATATATTCTTTAATTTTACATATGAGATCCTCTTCGTCACTATCATAAGTCTTTGTACCATCGTCGAGACAAGCTAATAGAGACTTGTCCAAAACCTCATCTAAGTCATTTAAAATGTCCATAAATTGGCAAAGAGCCGTCGCTTGAAATTCTTCATCAATTGTGATGTCGTTTGAAGTGTGTGATGTAAAATTTGTATCAGACTTATAACATTCGGGTATATTTTTCTGTAAATCTTCTCTTAGGTCTTCATCGTCGTCTGATTGTTTGTCAGTGTCAGTCAATTGATCGCTTGTGTCATAACTCTCAAAAAGGCTACTGGAAGCTTCACTTTCTACACTGCTACTAGGCAGACTCTCTCTGGGTTCATAGTGGCCTTCCTCCATATTGATAACGTCCATTTTAATACCGTCTTCTAAGTTATAGCCTGCATGTTTCAATGAAAACCCTGAAATGAGATTATTCTTTAATTATACACAATAGAGCACTATAATTTGTATTAGTATAAAACTCACAATGTTTAAAAAGAGCACTCCACTTGAACATGATGGCTTATGTTTAAGCACTCAATGTTATATTTCACGCATGTAAACACAAATGGTACTAAATGCGCTCATTAGTGTAGAGTGCAAATGCAAGGCTAAATATTAGCACTTAAGTAACAAATCTAATGTATAAACATCAACATTTCGCTACTATGGACAAAATTTAGAACCTGTATGTATTTTTACTAGACGTCTGTATGTATGCTCAGTTGTAATATTAACTGTAGAACAAAATATTTTTAGAATAGTAAGTAGATATGAACTTGACCTACCTAGATAAAGAATTGTATATGCAAAGTTTTACTTCAGAAACAAAAAAATCTACATAAATTATAATAAATTACCTTGTTCTATTGTAAGGTGTTAAAAGCTTTCATAGTTATCATATAGGACAGTTACCTGATGAAAGATAAAATTTCAGCTAGAGAGTAATATTTTGTATAATTTTCGTAAAATAAACTAATAATTATATTAAGGTAAACAAAATATGATAAAGAACAAATCTTTCCATTAAACCTATTAATAAAATATTTGCCTAAACTAGATGACTAATTTCACATTAATTAGAACCAGGAAAGTCTTAAGGCTCATTTTTAGAGATTTTTATTTTGGTATATGATTGTTCAAATTAGAGATGAACTTTATCACTCTTATTAATAAAATATCCTTAAAACAGGATTTAAGTATTCTTAAATCACACTAAAACACTCATTAGTATTTTAAATTATTTTTTAATGAATAAAAGGGTTACTCGACAAGTTGTATTCAACAAAACGCAAGGTATAGAATTAGAATAACTTAAAAATTCTGAGTTTTAAATATTTAATTACAAACATGTCTTAAAAGATACTTGCAAATGCTTTTAAAGGACTTCCTATATATAGAGTCATAGCAATCTATGAGTCATACTGATGAAGATCATCTTGTTTTATGTTTGGACACTTATTGTACTTGACGTATTTGTACATCTATAAATCAGCACAGAATATTAATTAAATTAATAAAATTAAAGAAAACTTACCAAAATATGTTAAATATTGCTCAATTTGTTATTACAAAAATATAGTAATTTTGTGTGTCATACATTCTTTACTAAGTCTCCTCCCGGATACCTGGTACGAAAACATCATCATTACTTAATGAGTGCAATAATTGACAAACAGTTTATAGTCTTATCTTATCAACATTAACGGAATCTTCAAGAAACATAACACGTCAAACACTATACAGTATTTTAATAAATAATCGTAAATCCACAGAGATATAAGCATCAAAATGTGACACTGGGTTTTAGCTTCGAAAAATCTATCCATTACTATTGTTTTAACTTGGGTAACTTTGTTCTATAGCTTTGAATTCATGAATGAATTCTTGCCACGCTACGTAAACAATGCATACAACGAATTATTGTTAAGTATTCACTCTGATAACACAAGCCATTATTTAAACAGCTGAAATAAATATATACGTACTTTAGAACGATATTTATTAAAAGGTTATTAAATTAGTGTAATAAACACACAACTGAATGCAACACTTTCACTATTAAAGACAGACTGACACTGACTATTTATAATTTGACTATCATTAATTCAGTTGCCAAATAAGTGACAATTGAAGAAGTCACCTTAGTGATAACAATTCTGTCACTGTCAAAAGTAATAAAACCTTTTTTCAGAATACACTTTTTCATCCCGAATTAAATCGTTTAAATTATTGTTCAACACTTCATGTATGATGTAATTACTTCATGTTAGTATAATTACTGAAAATATCATGACTTCATTTTTATGACTTATTGTTATATGCTCGCTATTGTATAATTTTACCAACACATTATCTATATGTTATTATAAATAAAATAGTAGTCTGATAGTTATATCAAAATAACAGCAACGCAATATATTACTTTTTTCTGTCAATTTTTTTTCGAAGTTTTCTAATAACCGAAACGGCTTTTGAATTTTCACGGGATCTTCACTAGCAAATATCTCAAGCTAAGGCGCATAACATACGCACTCCAGTTCTATCATCACCATTACCGTTATTATGATCATGTATAATGTATACACATACATACATATCAACGCGGATCGCGGCAGAAAACATTAGACATATCTATTACCTCATAAAAAAGTAAAAAACAAAGTAGGCATTTAAAAAAACTTATACTGGCACTATATATTTTTGCTAGGGAACTGAGGGCAGACACAAATAATTAAATCAATAACTTAATTAACCTTAATTTGTTTAAGTTCTTCATCACGTCTCGCTGGCCTAATTTACCTATTGTAACCTGACAATTATTTTCAGGTATGTATATTTTATAGAAATAATAAATCGCATTGAATTTTGATAGAAGAATTTAATTATAATAATTTAGAATGATTAGTGTATACACTCCTTAAAACTTGTGTAACAGAAGGTCAAAGCTCAAACAATCTCAAACTACTTGTTTTCAACTTAGTTGCTTTGATATAGAGTTGAAATTAAATATATTATCTTTATATATTAAAATAATAATTATATTCTTTACCTTTACATTTCGTTGATAAAGCCTATGTTTAAATATTATTTATTCTGCGATCTGTTATCTTATAACTGCTCGCTTTTGTTGTGTTAATTTGTATTAATTTTAAACACAATGGTATTTTTCAACGGATATAGGATTATTAACATGAAAATGTGTGCGATGAACAAGGTTTGTATCCATAACTTTTTATAATAACTCTGCCCGAGGAAAAAATCACGAAGACGTTAGTCGCGTTTTAACAATCGTAGATACTGTTTGTGTAGGTTATACGGTTCCACATAAAACTATTTACGACTTTATACTACTGTAAAATAAAAGTAATAAAATCTATGAAAAAAATTATAAATAAAGTTAAACATTATTTTTAAAAATTATTGTTCTTTATATAGATTCTGACCATGGCGAGTTATTCTACAAAAATTGCGCTGAATGAAGTAGTAATAGCATCAGCAGTGAGAACTCCAATGGGATCATTTAGAGGAAGTCTAGCAAGTCTTTCAGCATCAGAAATTGGAGCGGTAGCGGTCAAAGCAGCGGTTGAAAGAGCCGGCATTCCTAAAGAAGAAGTTAAAGAGGTTATTACTTTCTATTCAGATTTCCCGTTATGCGATGACATAAAAAGACACATTCTTTTTATGAATATACATCGCACGATTGCTTATTCAATGTTATCATGTGATAAGATAATAAAAATAGATGAGATGACGACAATTTTAATAAAAGCTGTTTTTATAATATAACGGAAGGAATTGCAATAATTCAACAGTAATTATGATTTAAATCGCTATTTAATAGCTTAACAATAAATTATATCTTTTTATCCCATTAATATTATTTTTCTTATTTAATATACAGTAAAAAGTTTTATGTCTTTTAGGTATACATTGGAAATGTATGTTCCGGTTACATGGGTCAAGCTCCAGCCAGACAGGCTGTCATATTTGCTGGACTGCCAAAGAGTACAATTTGTACTACAGTCAACAAAGTTTGTGCATCAGGAATGAAATCTATAATGCTTGCTGCTCAGGGCTTACAAACAGGAGCCCAGGATGTTATATTAGCTGGTGGTATGGAATCTATGTCTAATGTTCCATTTTACTTAAAGAGAGGTGAAACTGCATATGGGGGAATGCAATTAGTAGATGGTATTGTATTTGATGGACTCACGGATGTATACAATAAATTCCATATGGGCAACTGTGCTGAAAATACAGCCAAAAAATTGGAAATTTCAAGAGAACAACAAGATGAATATGCTATTAACAGCTATAAAAGAAGTGCCGAGGCTTACAAAGCCAATGCATTTGCAGATGAACTTGTCCCCGTACCTGTGCCTCAGAAGCGAGGTGCACCACCAGTTATTTTCTCAGAAGATGAAGAATACAAAAGAGTAAATTTTGAAAAATTTACAAAGTTGGCAACCGTTTTCCAAAAAGAGAATGGAACAGTTACAGCTGGTAATGCATCTACATTGAATGACGGTGCTGCCGCATTAGTACTCATGACTGCCGAAGCAGCTCAAAGGCTTAATGTCACACCAATTGCTAAAGTAGTCGGCTTTGCTGATGGAGAATGTGACCCAATCGATTTTCCTATAGCTCCTGCAGTGGCTATCCCTAAATTATTAGAAAAAACGGGGGTCAGTAAAGATGATGTCGCTCTTTGGGAAATAAATGAAGCATTTAGTACTGTTGCTGTAGCTAATCAGAAACTACTGGAACTGGATCCATCTAAAGTAAATGTTCATGGTGGTGCAGTCAGTCTAGGACATCCAATTGGAATGTCCGGGGCCAGGATTGTAGTACATTTGTGCCATGCACTCAAAAAAGGCGAAAAAGGAGTGGCATCTATTTGTAATGGTGGGGGTGGAGCTTCATCTATCATGATTGAAAAATTGTAAGTGGATGTGTGTAATGACCCTTTATATATGTATTAAAAAAACACCACTATATTTTTATAATTAAGTTTTTATATAGAAAATTATTACGTTGAATCACAAAAAATTTGTTAACCTTGGTGATGGTGTAGACTTTGAAGATAATTTGAAAAAAAAGTACTAAGTGTTCAAATTTTAATTTAATTGTGGGGTTATGTAAACAAGATTTGGTATCTAGGTCCTATAGATTAAAGCTGTTGTAAGTGCCTTTGTAATTTGCTAATTGTAATATAATTGATGGTACTGTTATTTTAATAAGAATAAGCCTATAATATATAAAATGATATTTGCTAAGAGCTGCTGTACTTTATAATTTTATATTAATGTTATCAAGGCCATGTTTATGATTAAATCACAAAAGAAATATGGGTATTTTATTATATAAAAGTTAAATTATTTTCAGACCAGAAGCCGCTGATGGACTACCTGTTCTGACACTATATACTAAAGATCCTTGTCCACTTTGTGACATTGTAGTGGATGAGTTAGAAACCTATAAAAATAGAATAAGAATCGAAAAAGTTTATATTACGGAAAAAGAAAATTTAAGATGGCTTCGGCTATATAGATATGATATACCAGTTCTATTTTTAAATGGTAGATTTTTAAGTATGCACAGACTTAACCAGGACATGCTAGAGAGAAGGCTACAACTTATTGAAAACGAAAAATAATAGTATAAAAGCAGGAAGAACTTGAATACAGTATTGTTATGTTAATTAAGTAGATGTGATGTGAATCTAGTAAGATTGTTGAACCGTCTCCTAGTCAAATCTTTCAATGGTATTTAAAAATTATTTAAATACAACATAATATACAGGTTGTTTGAGGACAGAACTTTTAAAACGTTTTTTTAGAGTTATTTACGCTCCATCTAAATAACTCTAAAAAACGTTTTAAAAATATGACTTTTTTATAGCCACGATCTATTTTTTTTCCGTCCCATCATCAAAGGTGTCATAACTACTATCACCCGCTTTCGTCTTCGGGAGAAGTCGTCAAACATCCTGTATAATAAATGATTGCAGTAATTACAGAATTCTTTACAATTAAAATTGCTTCTATGGATTTACTCGTTTTGTAGTTATATATTGATGATTAAGAAGTGTCATACGAACTTAACTGGTGTTTAAATGCCTTAAAACTTCTCATTGCATACTATAACAGAAGGGGAGTATCTAAATTTTGACCCAATCAGGCATCAAGATCATCAAAGAGGTGTTGTTAAAATTGTCTTTCATAGCGTTTTAACATGCCGATATATATACAAATGAATAAAATTAATTTATCTCTTTGTACTATAAAAACTTCACAAACTACATATGGACGTATACAGGGTCAATATTCCAAAATAACATTTTGTACTATTTTGGTCTTTAGGTTTGTTTCGGCTATTCTTTGAAACGGCTAGACCGATTTTGACGGGGCTTTTACTGGAAGATAATTACATCTAATAAGGAGTGACTTAAGTTTCTTTTATTTTCGAAATTTTAAAATTCATAAAAATTTATAATAAAAAATAACTATTCTTTCCGGTTGCACAGCTAATTTTATTTAATGTAGTGGTGCATCGCTGTTGGTTACTTATTTTCAAGCCTGTTTGTTAAAAAACTACAATTGATAAATAAAATTTGTGTGTGTTTGTAATAACAAAAACGTTTTTTATCAATGCATCTGAAAGTACTTTAACAGAAACATCAATTTTTATCAGTATGTCTGTTTGTCGCAACTAATACTTAAAACGACTGTACCCTTTCTGGCGATACTTTCACTAAAAGGTATCATTTAATGCGTAACACAAGTTTTTTATTTCATCATCGTCGGCATATATATATAAATTCATAGGGAGTTAAATTGTGAAACGCAACTATCGTTATTCTTATCAATTATACTTAAAATGAAGGCAGATGGAACGGCAGAGCGCCGCTAGAGTTGCTTATAAAGTTATAATCTTTTTGTGCTTCAGTTGTTTATTAATTTAATACAAATATGTTTTCATATCAAGAATGGGAATCTGTACGAGTTAAGATTGTCTGTGATAGTGATACATAACATTTTATCAGCTGTCTGTTGTCAATTTATTAAATGTCATTTAGGTATATGAAAGAAAACTACAACAGAAGATAATTTAAGTAATTTCGTAATTTGCAGTGTCTCATTGATTCTGATATTGTTGTAGCCGGCAAATTAACTAATGGATTATAGTCAAGATTTGAGTGTTTAGTAATGATTGTTTACAAAATAAGTTTGTGATTATGCACCGTTCATAAAATACGACATAGATTTCATTCATAATTCCTTGCCATTAGATCGTTTGTAAACAATGGATAATTCAGCAATTCAAACTTTGGAAGCGGCCGCCCAAATGCTTATGGTAATAATTTCTGTTATTTTCTTATTAAATCCACATCAATTAAATTAACATTGGATTATTTCACCTTTCTGCCTATCTTTCAGGCTCCGCCTATTTTGGTGACTTCGGAGCAAAGACACCATGCTGAAAGCGTATTTCTGGAATTTCGAAGTACTAAAAATCCATATCAATTATGTAGGGAGATTCTTGAGAAATCTTCATCTGATTACGTTCTGTTTGAAGCAGCGGGTTTAATAAAGGCCGCCTTAATTAGAGAATGGAATTTGCTTTCTGAAAATGATATATCCTCCCTACGTGAATATTTATTGAACTATTTGCTGAGAAAAGAAACTCCTCCTTTTTTGAAAGAAAAGTTATTACAGGTAATTGATGATACTTGTAAACTACTTCTGTGTATTTGATAATATACATCTACAGAATAAAATAAACATTCAGACTATTTAAGATATGTGTGTTAAATATAAATTTCGTTAAATAAAGCATGTAGAAATTAATGATTATGAGTTATTCAAAACAAGAACAATATGTAACTAATTTAAATTGCACAGTAAAAAAACAAAAGTTAGATATATTGTTAGTACATCAGTAGTAATTTTCAATAAACAGCTTAAATTAATAGTGTAAACTATATTAATTTACTAACAAAATGTCTTAGTCAGGTGCATTGGTACTAATATTAACAAATTCTATTTCAGTAATTTATTTGAAATAAGTTCCATTTTACAATGATTTTATTTATTTACAATTTTAGACCATTGTAGTGATTATCAAAAGGGGCAGCATAAACGATGCTGGGAGAGACAGGAAGGCCTTGTTAGATGAACTGGAGAAAATTATCTTAGGTTCACCTATTGGCCAACAAAAGCTAGCCTGCGCTTTAATACAATCCATCATGCAAGAATATGCTATAACAGTCAAATCAGCGGACGTAGGTTTAACGTGGGAAGTACATTTTTGGCTGAAGAAATCGTTTGAAGCTACAGATTTAAAAAGAATATTTCGATTTACTGTTAGTGTTTTGGAACAAATTGTCCGCTCTGGAGTTCGACCAGAGGGAGACCAGGCTGTATTGACTAAGCAGCTTCTCACTATAGTTGAAACTGTATTGTGTTGGAGTCACGTAGCTCCGCTGCTATCCAAGAGACTGATTGGTGCTTTCGAAGCGATATATGTAAGTGATAGTGCACCAGCATTGAGGTTGAATCTTAACTGGAGAGATACTATAATGAAGCCAGAATTGATAGCTCTATTCTTCGAGATTCATATGCATGTCCGACTAAATCCTGAATTAGCAAATCCGTCACTCACGTGTCTTGTACAGTTAGCAAGCTTAAGCGGTGTGGTTGTATCTGCGAGTAATCTAAAACAGCAATATTTAGAGAATTATGTCAACCATTTTATGAGAATATTATCATTGATACAACCATATGACAGAGAAATGCTTGGAATAGCAGATATTTATCGTAGACTAGTGCAGTTTTTTACACCGCCAATGATAGCTGCGTCACCTGCGGCGTTTCTACAGAACTTGAAAACATACACTTGCCATTGTATACGAGGCTCTGTTATCGAAGAAGGTGTAAGTATTTAGTGTTTTATATTAGTCAACCATAAACAAGCAAAGATTCATTTGGTGATAGATGATACCACATGACATCGTTTATTATTTAATGATGTGCTATCGACCTTTTTTTTTGAGTATTAGAAAATTTGTAGGCTTGTGTTTAAATTTGCTCTACAACACTTCATATAGTATGTCCACCCCATACCCAAACTTAATATTATTTTCTTAACCAAACTTGCTGACTTAATTGTGACTAAAAAGGTTCAATGACTGTGAGTAGTTATAAGGCAATAAAATTCAGGATATTTATTTTAGATAAACGAAGACACAGTATGGCGAGAGGCTCTGAACAAACTGTTGCATACATGGAGCTCTCTTGTTCATGATACAGATGGATTTTCTAATGAAACACTTATGAATCCATGTATAGAGATATTCAATACATACCTTCAATGCAGGTTGGGTCCGCCTGATGGTACAAGGTAAAGTATTCTATTAGTATTGACTTGTAGAGTCTACAGAAGGTCTAATTTAGAAGTTAAATTTTAAACCAATGCACATTATACTTGGATTAACATTAAATATTATTGTGTTTTGTGAATATAAAATACAATTTCTCTACTTATAGGCAAGTCAGGATGAAATCCTTAAGCAACTATTTCCACAACTATGAAAACTAAAATAAAATTTTTGCCTGTTTCAAAAGTAAGACACAATGTTGATAGCAACTCTGTATTTCTTAAATTGAACCAAATTAGACATAGTGACTCATATACATTCCTGTATAAGACTATAAATGCAATAAAAACTTGTTTGTTACTTCGTTACTATTAAAATTGCTGAACTGTTTTTGATGACATTTGATGGACACTCGCATGAAACTTTAAAATGTTCATCTATTATAAGGCAAACCGAAGAACAAAGCGTGAGAACTTCTATATTGGCAATTAGAGGCAATGACCATAATGGGACCGGTTGAAGGAACTTGCAAAGTGTAATCATTGTTTGATTGGAAGCGTTAAAATATATGACAATCATAATTTCTCGTTCCAGAGGCACAGAAAGCAGCGACGGTTGCACAGAGGATATCAAAGACGAGATACATGAAGACGAGAGACAATTGCATAGTAATGTGTTATTGACAATCGGGGCTATAGCTAGGAAGGCGCCGGCGCATTGTTGCCATGTACTGTACTCGCTACTTACAGAGAGAAGTAAGAGGTCAGTCTGTTATATGATAGCTTTTTTATAACATGGCTAAAAACCAAGTTTATGGTAAGGTGAACTTCTTCTAGCACGCCCTTGGCCTGGCCACAGATGCTAAATATCTGGATAAAAACCTCTAAATTGTTTCTTTTATATGTCCTAATACTCTCAGATGCGTTTAGTAAAATGCGGTTTTTGGGGCGAAGTTCCTTATCGCGCGTTGTGAAAGGGGGCTAGACGGAAAAAATTCTTACGAAAACTTGTCACGACACTTTTTGCTATACTAAGCTATTGTAAGCTTACAATATTATATTATATTATATTATTTAAATATTGATTATACCAAACATATGTTTCCTACTTCAGTTACCACAAGCCAATTATTACGAAAATTGA
>JAOSYY010024041.1:5031-15745 GCA_025727935.1 Hebomoia glaucippe
ACTACCAGTGGTAGTCTATAATTCCGATGGTGCTGATCGCGGAACAAAATCTAAGAACAAGATTTGTTAATACAAAACTTTGGTAGTACAAGGGATTGGTACTAGAAGAGACTGTAAAGGCAAAAAGTGGTTTATATATGAGATTATTGAATCATATTTTGTCTATATACGAAATTGTTAAAAAGTGGGGTTTGTTATCGCTCAAAATAGTTACTACCAGTGGTAGTCTATAATTCCGATGGTGCTGATCGCGGAACAAAATCTAAGAACAAGATTTGTTAATACAAAAGATTGGTACTAGAAGTGATTGTTAAGGCAAGAAGAGGTTGGTATATGAGATTATTATTATAAATTTTATTTATATACGAAATTGTTAAAAGAGGGATTTGTTTTTGCTCAAAATGGTTACTACAAAGAATTGTTGATACAAAAATTATGAATACCAAAGATTGACAGTAATAGTGATTGTTACTACTAAAGGTAATAGGTGGGTAGTTAACGGGAGCTCCCGAGGTCTCGTGCTCACACGGAACACTAGTACAGAAGTATCCGATCCGTAGGAAACGATAGCCTTCAAAACTGTTGTCACTCCGGCCGGCGGAGACGAGATTCCTCATTCCGCGTACCGCTCACCCGGGTGAGTATCCAACCCGCTCCTCAAGCGCCCACCCAATCTGCGGCAGTTCATACTGCTTGCTGCACCCCACGGGGCACCCTTGGTGTAACCGCAGACACATGGCAAGCCCAAAACGTCCGGTTAGTAGTGTAGACGCTTTCGTAAATCTTAAAATTAGATTCACACTTCAGTAAGTCAAAGAACTTTAACGTTCATTTAACACTTACCTAGCCATCATGAAAGTTCCGTACGTCGGCATGAATGCAGCAATTGCAGCGAACACTGAGTTAACAGCCAATGCTGATAGCAGCGCCCTGCGTCTACCCAAACGCTCGCCGAGAGCCCCCCAGCCGACCGCACCCAGGGAGCCCCCCATAATACTAATCATCACTGAAAAATATTCCAAGCCACCAATTAACACTATTTGTACATATACAGGGTGTTTTTAGACTGTTCTCGAAAACGAATACAGGTGATAGTAGCTATGACACCTTTGATGGTGGGACGGAAAAAAATTCGATCCTGACTATAAAAAAGTCATATTTTTATAACGTTTTTTTAGAGTTATTTACGCTCCACCATGTTTGTACAGCTAAATGAAACGATAACTTCATAAAAAATACTGAAAAAAAACCTTATAAGAAAAATTGTTTATTTCGCAATTCGTAAAAGCGACGATTTTAAACAAATCGACACTTACCTAACCAATTTTTCTCGTGTGGCAACACACACAGCTCTATTTCAGCCGATGGCAACACAAACGGTATGGAAGACATCTCTAGAGCTGAACCAATCACCGCTAAGCCAACAGCCAGAATAACGCGGCCTTGACTTATACCACAACCAGCCTGGAACATAAATCTATCCTTACTAATACTCTAAATGAGAAAGCTTATATGAAAGTTTGTTAATCAAAATAATACATACACTATAACAAATAAAATTTAAAAATAAAAGTACCCTAAGTTAGTATGTATTAACATCAGCTATCTGGTAGTGAAAATCCCGTCAAAATCGGTTCAACCATTTCAGAGATTCGCTGGAACAAACAGGCAGACAGACAAAAGTTGTTAAGAATGTTATTTTGGCAATACAAACAGACACACAAAAGTTTATTTATTTGTATAGTTGAAGAAGGAACGTTAGTCCCAGAGGCCGGTGTTACCTGTCTCAACGCGTCTTCATGGAACTGTTCCAGTACACTAGAATCGTTATAGTCTAAGAGCTCGCCGCTGTCATTCACGTCGTTGTTATCCGGAGGCGCGGCGGCCATGTTGCCGGTGTTGCCAGGCTCTCCACCGCCATCTGCACCTTTTCAGGATAAATGTAGAAAATTAACTTATTTTACGAAGAAAGAAAAGGACTAATTTATATGTATATAAATAAAATCGTTGTTGTCATATTGTTTGCAGTCACGTAATATGAGTCCATCATTCCAATAAATGCTTCACATCAAAAAAGGGGAGGAACTCCTAATTTATAAGTTCCGTCCGTGTCATCTCTCATACTCGAAATAAAAATGAGGCCTTAAGGTCGGCAACGCGTCTTCTAGAACTAGCGATCTTGGAGGTGTCCATGGGCGACAGAAATAGCTTAATATAAGTGAACTGTATGCTCGTTTGCCTTCCTATCGGCTAAAAAAAACATCTATTTACCAGTGAGCCTGTCTTCGGTGTACGCCATCGTGTGGGCAATGGATCCAAAACTGCCCAATTTTGACGAGCTCTCAGAATCAGAGCGAGAGCGCACGAGACACGCCTGCTCTTCCATTTTGAGAAGTTAAACGTGACTTGTGGTAACACATCTGAAAACAAAATAATTCTATATCCTGATCCAAATGTAGTCTGAGGGCTGGCATGCATTTTGGGTAAGGTAATGTTTTAATTTCAGACTCGACTGACTAAAATCTAACAATGTTTTGTAACAATTGTAATTAAATTATAGTTGTAGTTCTAGACATAAGTATTACCCTGTTGAAAATTTCTTATAAAAAGTAGATACTCCTTTTTAATTATGAAAAAAAAATTCAAAGATGTTCGCCTACCCTTTTGTCCAGACTGTATGTTCTATCATTTAACACTTACTAAATATCTAATCTATGTTGAAATTCATCAAATGAATTAATTAGTTCAGAGGTAAAAGCATAACAAACAAACACTTCCAAATTTTTAATTATACAAGTTGGGAAGATAGGACTAGGATAATATGTATGGTGTATTATTGGTTGGATACGGAAGGGATGGGAACTGAAACATGTGACTTCGACTCTACTTAAAAATATATATTTTAAAATTACGTAATATAGTTACAAATATAAATGTTACCGCATAGAATAATGGATAAAGCAATTAACATATTAACTTATTTGTGCAAATGAAGCCATCTAACGGCAAGATGAAAGGAATCTCTCAGAAAATGGAATTAAATTATGAAACATTGTAAGCATAATGTTACCTAATATAGAATGATTCATACAATTTTAAACATTAATAAACATGATTGTATAATTCATTATGACCTTCTAAACACAGGATATCATATTTTCTATTTGTGCACCTTCATTAAGTACATTATCTGCATTATGTGAACAGCTAATATTACAATGACTACAAGAATACCTTATCTGTTTAAGTAAACAATGGTAATAAGAATGTTAACAGAGCTAAACAATAATTTGGGTTTATGTCGGACATAATATGAAAACTGTATTAAAAACATATATTAATGCGAGACGGATATATTTCTAAGTCATTTTCATTTTATTTTAAAAATTTAAGCTAATTATACTCTGGCATTTTTTGTTTCTAATGTCTGCTAAAGAATGAAACAATATACCTCAGATAGTATATTTAATTTCTGTGCCAAAATGGTTAAAATTAAACTTTCCGTAACAGAGAACAAAAAGCTAGTCATCTGCTGACACGAATTAAAATTAACCAGAATTTATAATAAGCAATAGTTTAAAAATAGATTAAATTTAAAAGCTCCTTTGTAATTTTAGTTTTAACGTATATATGACCTACATATAGCTTTCTTAATACGAATTCTTACTGGTTTTCAGATATCTAGACAGTATACGTACATCCCGGTATAAGATAGTGGGTTACTCACGTTGAAATTACGATAAAAACAATGGAATAAGAAAAGTATATTTATATATACTCTTCAAAACTTCGTATTGCAATGTTTATAGAATTCTTCACATTGGTTATTATAAAATAAACAATAAAACCATTTAACACAAAGAAATCGAACAAAATAAAACTAGATAGCACTCGTAGGCGTCAAAGATAATGAGATACTTTACGAATCCGTCTTTTGACAGTGACAGATTTATTTTTAATGAAAATTGGTCTACCGCTATTATTCTGCATTAGCTAATGTTAGAGATACATACTATTTTTTAAATATTGAGCAAAAGTTTTAAAATTATTTAATTTATACAATTTATATATTTTTTATACATTATCTTTTACTAGCTCATTACAATAACAAAAATATTTTCTCTAATCCTAAAACAAATAAATACTTTTACAATCAATATTTATTTTCAATGATGATAATTAAAAAAAAATAATAAGTAATCCCTTTTACCCTAAACTTATAAAAAAGTTTTAGAGAATATATAACAACCATTATTAAACGGTTTATTTTCATAACATTACTAATGACAAAAATTTAAAAATATATCAAAAACTATTTAAAGGACACAAAAATAAACAAGTATATTTCAAAAAATTATAAATATTTAATATTTCACTTGTTTTAATACGATGTCTTTCATTAAAAATATTTATGAAAAATATAAATGAATAATGAAATGATTAAATTAAAGTAACATATAGGAACATCTAAAGCACACTTACAATTTTTCAGCACTCAAGCAATGTACAGCATTGTTGATAAAATTCTTATACAACACTGAAAGCCATACGTTAACAGTGCTTAGAAAAAAATATGCATAAATTACATTGTGATTTGATATTGCTCGTGTAATGTGCAATAATGTCCGAGTGTATAATTGTATAATTTAAAACCTGCTGCTGGATTTTTTAAGAAAACACATCACTTATCACAACTTTGCCCTTAAAAACACGATCCATTTTTAACTTCCAGTTTATAAATAACTCACTGAATACTATTTAACTTTACTAAACTCTACACCACTTTAATAATTACAAGAACATTATAAAAACTTTTCATCTATTTATCTATTAATTCATATAAAATGATATCTATGATGTGCTGTTTATACCAATTCTAAATTTAACCCTAGGCTTGTTAAGCCGAATATTCACGTACGTATTATAATATGAAATCTGCCGAGTTTAAGGTCAAGAATGAGATGGCGTATATAGCACTTATAGAAGTGAAAGAGAGAAAATAGATATACGTTCGTGATAATACCATGCAATTTTGTCCACAAGACTTGTCTGAAGATTTTTTAATATTAAAAATAGTTTACTCGTCTTAAAATCAATATTAAAAAGCTGAATAAATACATATATATTTGCATGGATTTAGTTGCATTCGCATAACTGTTATTTTTATTAAATATTTAGAATGTTGAATTTTACTAAATGTCTGTATATATTCCTCAATCGTGTTATTAAACATATTTTATTAGGGTTAAGATAAATATTAAATCTTTAAATAATGTCCTCATGTATGTCGGACAAATTATTGATTGTTGAATTTTATTTCCACGCATTGCGCACAAGGGAGTGTCAACACATGCGCAGATTAATAACCCTTTGTGAATGAATTTTATTATACTGTATATGCTGCGTCAGTTTTTATAGATTTTACGTTGCCCATTATTACATAAAGGTTGAATTTAGTTAAATGTCATAGTCACACTGTCACATATGGCATAAGTAACATAACTTCTCTTTAATTTATTTTATCTACTTTTAAAATTTATTATTATATTATGTTTATAATAATTTAATAATAGTATTTAAATTTTATATCTTAACGACAAATGCCAAAAAGTTCGAATTTAACTGTCAAGTGAATATTTGACATTGACGTTTTCACTTTGACATGAACACAGTTTTGGCGGGAACTAGTCAGAATTCAGATGTCTGTAAACGTTGTTGTGTGCTGATAGTTTTTGTTTTCCATTTTAGTTATTTTAGCCAAGTTTAATAAAGCATAATAATTACAAATATGATAAATACTGAAATCGAGCAACAAATAAAGCTATTGAGAAAGTATTTGAAATTAAAGATTATAGAAGATGATATACATTTCAGAGGACATGAAAACGAAAGAAAACATGTATCCGATTTGTTTATGAAGTGTATTCTGCAGGGAGAGTCACATTCCGCTTTGATAATAGGACCTAGAGGAACTGGTAAGACGACGGTAAGTAATCTTTTTATCTATTGTATTTGTTGACGCATAGGTGCTAAAGGTTTTTGTAGTGTTTTAAGATGTTAATTGTAAGAATTGTAGTATAGGAGTAGTACGAAAGCTCACAAAGTTGATATTAATTTTGTTTATTCGTTTGCTATTTTAATTCATCATAATATATGTGTTTTTGAGTTTAAAATAAACACATTTTTTGGATTTACAATAAAGAGATAAATTTAATGTATTACATTACATCAATAGTTTACTGTGACTTTTTGCCCTGTTTTATGAAGAATTATCTATGTATAGCTATAATAAAAATGTAAGCTTTTAAATTGCAAGTTGCTCAAAATTATACACATTTATTTAGCTCTTATAGTGAGCATATATATCTGCCACATTGCAGGAAAAATTCTCACCCATTTGCAATATACTTAATCGAAAGCTCTTGTTGATGTTAATAATTTTAAATTTCAGTTAATAAATTCTGTACTCTATCAAGTATCAAAAGAAGTGGATATGACTAATGATGTAATGGTTATAAAACTGAATGGTTTATTGCATCACGATGAAAAAATTGCTCTCAAGTCTATTACGGCACAGGTAATCATATCTATATTTATCCACCTGAGGTGGAGTCAGCAAGATTTTGTATTTGATGTGTGTCTGGTAGTATATTAATTGTTTCAAACAATTTAAATGATTGATGTCTTTAGATTTATCTTGTATATGTTGCTAGGTACATTAAAATTATACATCTATACATATATACATTGTGTTGCACAATGTCTGATGGGTTCAAAACGAGCTTCCGAGCTTCTGGGAACTTCCGAGCTTCAGAATAGGCATATATGGTGGTAATGTACTTAGTGTTAAAAATGTCTGCAATAGCTTATATATAACTGTAGATAGTTATTAAATGAAACTTATTACATAGCCTGAAAAACATTTCGTCCATCTATTGCATGTCGCGTGACGCGTCGCGGAGTGGGGGTCAAGTGAAAGGCGCTAGACTGAGCAGCCGAAGCCAATATGGCGCCGTCTATGGTTCGCGTCGGTTGACCGTGTAGTGAGACTTACTCATGCCAGTGCTTAACGCTATTTGTTAGAAAAAACGTTTCACTTTTACCGTTGTTTCATACAACCACATATGTTTTTTTCTGTATTATCTTACGTGAAGCAGGCAAAGTTGTTCGTTACAAGTTGTTAATCCTTATATTTGCGGACTGCACCCGAAAACAAGTGATAGGACTAATGACACCTTTGATGAAGGGAATAAAATTCGATCCTGACTAAAGAAAAATCCTATTATTAAAACGTTTTATATAAGGAATAATTTCAGATGCAACTGGAAAATGCTGTCGGTGACAAAGTGTTCGGTACATTCGCTGAGAACTTGAGTTTTCTCTTGAGCTGCCTAATGAGCGGAGTCGACAGGAAATGTCGGACAATGTTGTTTATACTTGAGGAATTTGACAAGTTCTGTCACACTGGAAAGACACAAACTCTGCTCTATAATCTGTTTGATATAACGCACAATAAACAGGCGCCGATGTGTGTATTAGGTAATGAGCGAGCATACAGTTCACCTATGCTAAGCGATTCCTGTCCCCCGTGAACACCTCCAAGATCAGTAGATCTAGGAGGCGCGGTGCCAACCTTAAGACCTTAGAGACCTTTACCGTTAGCAAATCTCTTGCTCCCTATCCTATGCTAACGTAAACATGTTTTCAATTAATATATTGATTTTTTAAGTTCAATCTTGTTATTAGCTAGACCCCCTCTACCCCCATGTCATCCGAAATAAGCTAAGCAAAGACAGCTCTCCCTACAGTGCTTACGTAATACTTGAACGGCCCCCTAGACATATTAAATCATTTGTCATTGTTAGTGACGTTCGGCTGCCGGCCTTATTTTTATTTGGAACATTCGGAAATTCTTACTGATATTGAAACGCGCATTGCACTTCACGACTTTTCCATCTCTGAACGGTGGTACATTGAAAGCTGCGTGAACTCTAGCGAAGTCGCAGCAAAAGCTAGTCGTGTCTCCATTGATTGTCAATTTATTAATATAATCTGTGAGTCTGTGACTTGGAAAAAGTAATGTTTGTCTTAAAACTAAATATTGCTCTCAGGGGTAACCAACCGTTTAGACGTAATGGAACTATTGGAGAAACGTGTTAAATCAAGATTTTCACATCGCCATATTTTCATATTTCCCAATGAAAATTCGACGCCGGTTGAAAATTTAACAGAGATATTTGTTCAGTGTCTAACTATGCCAGTGTTTAAGCAAAAAAAGAAGAAAGGAAGGAAGAATACTGGTAATTAATGAATTTATAAGATTTTTGGTCCTTCGAGCAGGATACAGTTTTTTATTTAACACACTTATTAGTTTCGCCTTGTTTAACATGCATGCTAGCTTTTCCCCGCGACTTCACTCGCATTCTACTTCTATCCGCTTTAAATACCAGATACGATAAAAGTACTTGTCTATTATACATGCTATTTGATGAAGGGACGGGATAAAATTCGATTTTGACTTAAAAAGAATCATATTTTTAAAGAATTTTATTATCGTTATTTCGCTCCATTATATTAGTCCAGCTGTTTTTGTTATCATGCTTCATTGCTGGTTTTTTTAGTAAAGTAATGTAGTTTTTATGAAACTGTCGTTTCATTTGGCTGTACTTACAAGATGGAGCGTAAATAATGATAATGAAAACATTTAAAAATGTATTTTTTTAGTCAGGATTGATTTCTTTTCCGTTCCTTCATTTAAGGTGTCATTAGTACTATCACCTCTCTTAGTTTTCGGGAGCAGTCTCCAAGCGCCTGTATAAAATTTTCGTGTAACGGTGTGCTTTGAACTACTCCGAAACGGCTCGACCGATTTTCGTGAAATTTGATATGCATATTCAGTAGGTCTCAGAATCGGACAACATTTAAAACTCCCAATATTTTAAGGTTGGTGCAGCCCTAAATTAATTTTCATTTTTAAGACAATTTTTTTTTTGTTTTTATTGTTTATGTTACAACATATGTATACATACAACCCCAAATTTTCACTCCTCTTCAATGAACCCCTATATATACGGTTGGCCAATATCTCCCTTCCGCTTTTTTGCTCTTTATTCAATGCTTTAGAAAAAGTGTTAGTGATCGGATTTAGTTTAAATATACGACGTTTTGTTCGATAATCTGTTTCCATTTAGACGTAGAAACTCCTTATTTGCGAAGAACTCGGATAGCCACTTTTCACGTGCCTCTTTTGAGTTCAACTTTACACCACCAAGGGTTTTCGCCATGGACAGGAACAGGTGGTAATCACTTGGCGCTATGTCCGGGCTATACGATGGACGCGATAAAACCTCCCATCCGAGCTCCCGTAGCTTCTGACGAGTCATCAACGAAGTGCTTTGTCCTGGAAAACTTTAAAATATCGCGAATTTCGGCGTTAGTAAACTGCATGTTTACACGTCTATAACTGTTGAACACAATATACAAACTAATCATCGTTTTGTAGGTTATATCAAGAGCTTTCAAATGATGCATAGTATTGCCAGATACGAGTTCTGTAGCGCTTTGTACATAGCCGTGAAATTCAAGACAAAAAGGCGGAAGGGAGATATTGGCCAACCGTATACTTCAGACTAGTCTCCCGGCTTCGCTCGTGTTCAAGTCGATTTTGTCACACGTCTAGTTGTCTATTATTTTTTGGTCACATCATTGAAAATACACCCGGTTTTTTCCCGATTTTTATACATATAAAGGAATACGAGAAATTCTCTTTAAATGTAGAAAATTTTTCATAGATGGAAAAGTCGTGAAGAGTGCGCGTTTCGATTTCAGTCTATGAATTTCCGAATACTCGAAATGTGAATAAGTGCGGCTGCGGAACGTACTGAAAATTCTAGATGATTTAATATGGCAACGCGTCTTGGAGGTGTCCATGGGCGACACGAATTGCTTAGTATAGGCAAACTGCATACTTTGTATAAAACATAACGATAAAACTAAGACAGACAGCACGTCATTCAATGAGTTTTTATATAATTTGGCTAAGGTCTTAAGTATTCTGGATCTCTCTTAGTTGTAGTGCCCATGGGCGATAATCGCTTACCACTAAATGTAATGTCTACCTTTCTATGATATGGAGAAAATTTATTCCTCAAAACGGTGTTCTCGAGAGATTTCGTTATAGCTTAAGCCTGTATGGACTTATTGAGTAATGTTTACAAAACTCTACATTACTGGACGCTATTGTCATGTTCAATGCGATCTTATGTACAAACATACATCATTAGTATACGTATTGTGAGTTATTAAACAAAAAAATCTGTACCAATATTATAAAGCTGAAGTGTTTGTTTGAACGCGCTTAAATAGGTTAATAAATAAAGGTATTCAGTTACTCCTTATTAAAATAGCTATCAGTCAGTGTAAGTACCGTCGAAATCTGTCCAGCCGTTTCGGAGATTAGCCGGAACGAATAAACATTCAGAGAAAAATTGTGTATTATTTCAGGAACCTCTGCTTCGATTTGAAAAATTCATTCAGATTTGGATAGTACATTTGTCGAAGAAGGTTATAGATTATATTATATTTTCAAAAGAATTAGGGACATATATTAAACTAGATGATCCGGCCACGCTTCGCTATGGCAAAGGTTTTTGTTATATTAAATTGTAATTAGTAAGCATTATTAGTATTAATAAAGTTTGTACTTTTAACACAG
>JAOSYY010024117.1:0-15716 GCA_025727935.1 Hebomoia glaucippe
TGCTTCAGGTCATATTGGTGTACAAACGAATTTTCCAATCCATAACTAGTTACTGTTTCTATCTAATAAATATACATCACATCAAAAATAAATATATTTATTTAATAATTTTTCCATAAGCAAACAAATCACAGTTACGGCGACAAATTGTCTATAATAGCTTTTATAGCCTGCCATGTTTCTTTTGCAGTCGAGACAATTTGTGATCCCGGCAAAAGAAATCCGTAGGGGCCAAGAGCATCTCTAAGATCAACATGATATGAATATTGTATTCCCGCTCGTGCTTTTGCCCAGTCGTGGGACATTCCAGACGCTGGTTGCTGAATATCGGCTGGTGTTCCCACCTGGAAAATAGGAAATGTTAATTATAATTCCGAATAAGATAATATTACACTAAGCTAATAAGGACTATTCTGAAATGCATACCTTGTATTTGGTACCATACATATCAGCCAAAGCTGAAGTTGCCAATTTACCCATTTCCATCAGGATACCGTCATCGGAGTATGGTGCGTGAGCAGGTGAGCTTGGCAAGAGCCAAGATTGTGAATATGCATGAAGAGAAACGTATACCTGATAGAAAATTGAATTAGACTTTACTGCAGTCATTATATAAAGAATATCAATTGCCTACAGGTAAAAGAGCATATTCGGTGACGGGATCGAATACTTGTGGGAAGATATATGATCAGTCGTCTTTCTTTTTGCGCTAATGGAGTTTCATTGATGTAAGGCACAATTTCCATCACAGTTTATGAGCATAGTGATTTGTGTGAACGGAATTTTTGAATTATAAATATAAGTACAATTAAAGGAAATCGTCAAATAATTAGTAGGTATATTACTTATCGGACTGACATCTTAAAATTAAAACGGGCTGAATAAAAATAATCTATAATAATACGACTCAGGTGGTTTTGAAAGTTATGATGTTGGAAAATACGGCATTCAGTCACAAATTGTAATATTTTACTTTTATTAGTATGTGCGGTCTACCTCAGTTTTGTAGAATTGTAAATGGTGTCATAAAAATATCTCTTGCTTTCTAAATAACGTATTTACCTACATTTTAACTAATCATGAAGTTGCCAGTTCAATTTTAATCTCACAATTTATTTTATTAAATACTTTCTTTTTACACGTGCCTATAATTAATCTTATATTGAACGTTTATCTTATGTATTATTATATAAAGTCAATAATAAATCTTATAATCTAGGATGTATTACAAGCATGGATTTTCTTAAAAAATGTGGCTTACGTATAGGTATTCATTGATATCTACGGCTTTGAATGTATGGAGCGTGCTTCGATACTTTATAAACACAACTAATAGGTTTTAGATTAATACATTTCAAAACTAAAAGAACCTGTTTTGTTATAGGAAAAAATCATCATTTTACAGACATACTGTTAGTACGTAAGAGGATCCTAAATTGAATTAATCAATGTGTTACATCTCGCTTAGCTAGGCGACACTTGAACGTGGTTTGCTAAGTTGTTTGCCACTTTAAATGTGAAGTTATGTAGTATCGTATTTAAATGAAAATTATGTCATTGATTATCCGATGCATCTTCGTATTAAACAAGTTATTAGCATAAATATTCGTTATATTAATAATATATATTTATTAAAATCCAGACTGAAGAAAGTGATGGACATTTTTTAAGACATTGTTAATAGGGTTAGCGTATGTTCCGGGGCCATTATAGTTTAGCAACCGCGATCCCGTGGGATGGCGGGCAAGCCAAGCAAGTTTTAGTAGGCATTCCCTTCAAGTACTCTGAGAGCCTATCTGACTCGTCAGCAGAGTAACTATGGAAGAACGAGTCTCACATAAACGGCTTTTAACCGGTATGCATGGTGCAGGAACCGGTATGTATGGAGGAGGAACCTCATCAAAAAAAGGTCTAGCGTATATAAAAATAAATCTTCTAATATAAATATTTACATTTTTTATAAGGGAGCACCATACCTTTATTTGTCCTTTGTGTTCCGCTAAGAATTCCGACACTGCTCTTGTTTCAGGCTCGCTAAATGGATTAGGACCTGCGTAGTTATCAGAACACGGATCTTGTGAGGAATCCTTCTCTCCCCAACGAAAATCCCAATTACGGTTTGCATCTACACCGATACATTCCGTACGACCCCAATTCCACGGAAACCTACAACGAAATGTGAAGAAGGTTAATGCAATGTGCCTATATTAAATACTAGCTAAGGGCTTGTATATATTTACAAGATAGAACTGTTAGGTATCCCCCATTAACATGTTATAAACAGCAGTTCGCATAGAACTGTTATATTGATTAAGCTTGCAGGATGCAAGGTTCAGCACTTCAAATATTAGACGTAAAAGGAAAAATAGGAAAGTGTAAAAGTAGGTTAGCAATCATATTGTGTACACACGACAAGGTTTACTTAAGCCTTCACAGGATAGAAGACTATTTTAACAGTATTTAAATATGTTGATAAGAGTGTTTGTCCGGTTATACCTAAGTCAAAGTTGTCGTTAACATTTTTAGTAGTACCATAATGTCTCTGGTTTTTCCTCTAGGGTATTACTGCTTATAAATTGCGATATGATCACTTTCGGTTTCGCAATTTTATTTAAATATTTGCTAACTCATTTTTTATAATAGATGATTATTTTTTTGGAACATATAGATACATGTTATAATGTCAGTAAATTATATGTATACACTAGATATGCTCCGCGATTTCTCCCGCGTCGCATATCTATAATTTTGATTATTTATCATATTATTATATTTTATTATTTGATTATGGCGAAGATGATGAAATAAAAGTAGCTATAACATCAGCTATCTCGGTGAACGTCTAATCAATATCGGTCAAAAAGTTTCGAAAAATAGCCAATACAAACAGATAGAAAATCATATAAACACTTTTTGTATTTCGGTTGAACACCGAAAATTTTTTCACGTGTATTTATTGCGACCAAGATATTATATTAATACTAAAAGTAGACACAAACTGTTTTATATATGTTTAGATGGATCGATTCATTATTAAATTCATTATTAAAAGTATAAATAGTCATTTTCACTACTTCTTTATATGTCACGTAATTTGAAGTAAATAAGCAATAACATGTCATCACATACATTTTGACGAAATGATTTTTTACCGTAATTATAAACAAAATAATTAAAGATTTATAGATCGTTCATATAGAAACCGCAGTGAACTTTTCATGTAACAGCGGGTATTCACATAAAAAGTATTGTAACCTCTTAATGACAATGCAAGGGTAAAAGTCTGTACCTTAAGTTTTGTGGTTAGATATACTATTGCCTATTAGCGTCCAATTGTAGAGCAGCCATATACTCACAACAACTACACATGTGCTTAATCGATTCTGATTCTATGAAAATTTAATTGATTATTTTCTGTGGAATCTAAAAAAACATATAGCGCGAAATACGCCGTCTACAACAAATTTCTATAACTGCGGATAGTAACGGTCGCGGGCAACAACTAGTTTTCATTTAGTAAAGATAAACTATAATGTTTAAAGTGTGTTTGTGCAAGTTGAACGAGTTTTTATAGAAACTAGGTTCTAACCAGCCAACGTAGTAATCATCGGAGTCAGAGAAGCGTGATCTTGTTTTCCTCCAGAGTCGATCGTGAGTGTGCGAGTGCTCATATCCGTCCGGGTTCAAAACGGGCATAATGTAGAAATCAGCCGCTTTTAAAATCTCATAATCTAGACCTGTGAAAAAACACAGAAGATAGTGCGTGTAGATAATACACTAAATTCTCAATAATCTTAATAATAATATATTACTTATTTATCCCTAACGGTATTCGACGCATTCACCAACGTCATATTTAGAATTGAAAATAAAAACAAAAATGTTAACTAGGTAACTTTGACTACAATTCAACGAACCACTAAACAAGTATTTATAAATGACAGCTAAGAACTCAATCTTAAACAAAAAATTATGATGCCACAGGCAGGCACTTAAATTTATAGCACCCCTATTTTTGGGTCATGGGTCAAATTAAAAGATTCATATAAAATTTATCTTTCCCAATTTTACAAAATTCACTTTTCCGCTTGTTGCGTCTCATCTTTGTTCGTTACAAATTGTATCAAAATCGATTCAGCAATGAAAGCACAACAAACAAATAAACATTTACTCATTTATGATATCAAGTAGGCTACGCTTATTCAAATTACAAAGAGTTAAACTCACACCTATTGCGATTCGTATTACAAATTAATTAGGACCCAGTAAAATATAAAAATGAATGAAGATGTTATTAGAAATTAAAATGCCTACCAAAATCTTTCTCCCCTTCAACTAAATTATGTATCATCCAAGAAGCCACTGCCGGAGCAATCCACTCTCTTGCATGAGCACCGCCGTCTATCCAAATAGCAGGTTTTGAATACGTACGAAGCTTCCATTTCTTCCTTTGTCCTTTGGTAATTGAACTTTTAGTCTTTGTTTCATTAGAAGGCATGGAAATCTGTATAAAAACTTTCAATAAGTCAATGTACGATCTTACTCGTTTTTGCTGACTATCACGACTTTGAGCATTATAGAGTTAAGTATTATCCACATGGCCAATAATCATTACATTTTTTTACAAATCTTGAACGTAAGGAAATTGTTAATTTATAACCTTAACTACTACTAAAGGCAGTCCTTCCGAAGACCGACCCAGTGGCACGAGCTCTACGACGTCAGAATAAGAATGTTGGAGATACTCTAAATATCTTAAAATATCGGCGTAACGATGATATCGTCTCCAGGTCATGGGATGCCCTCTCACTTGAACTAATTCGAGTCGTTGTTTCTTGGAAAGTTTTGGGTTTTCATACGATATTGCTTTCTGTAAACAACCTGTCATATTAATCACCAGAAATCGTTTATCTAATTTAATTTTACGCTAAATCATTATGTATTTAATCATACCTGTAAATCCCAAATAATGACATCAAAATCCACATTAGACGATTTTAAATGATCTTTAACATCCACGAGAAGATCTGGTGGAACTAAAAGATCGGTGGAACCATTAAGTGATGGAAGAGTCCACCACATTATACCTGATCCTTCCCCTTCTTCCTGTAAGTCTAACAATGAGCGTACTTTCCATTGTGTATCTGGATACGACCGCAAAAGCTGATAACCTTTATAATTTTTCTTTAAAGCCTTCTTAGTGGATTTTTTAACTGAAATAAATTTAAATATCGCTATATATAAAAAGCAATTAGTGAAAGTTAATGGCGTGTGCGTGTGAATAAAGTTACTGACATCCGTGTTTTGTGAGGAACCATCAATTTAGATAGATTAAGAGAGTATTATCGACTGCGTATCCAAAAAAACTAGATATTGTAGACTCGTAATAAAGTAGGTATATAACAATTATTTATTTTACCAATAATTATTTCTATAGAACTTGTTTAAATTATCTTAACCAGCTATAATATTAAAAGAAAAAAAAAATTGTACACTCACTGCTAGTCTCACTTGCGGGATTGATATCTTCATTTTCTTCTGTATTTAAAAATATTTGGAACCAATTGCCCGTAGATGTGGAGGGTGGTATAGGTGTAGTAGTCGTTTTGTGAACTTCGACGTCTGGTTCCCGAAACCATTGGCTGCTGAACCAAGACGACTTTGCACCCTCAATCCACTTATATATTTTCGTAAACAAACCTTAAAGCAAATTTATTTCACAAAATTAATTGTACTTGACTTAAGTGCATTGTCACAGCCTATTACGAGAATATAATAAAATAATTTCGTTTTTTAAACAAATGTTTTTGAAGCCCATTTAACGACCAATTCAATGGATATGCACAGTTTGTAAATACCTAGCAATTAATAACGAAAAAAATATTGAAACGGCACAGGAATGGCCATTTCTATCATCTTATTTTTACAATTATTTATATATATATATATAGCGGCCGAGACTCATAACAATTGTCTTTTATTCATCTCATGACAAAAACTACCTATCTATACCTTACTGCAAGCCTTATTCTGTGGAAGTACTCAATATCTAGTTATTGAAACTTTTTATATCTTGTCTAGAGCAAAATGTTCGAGAAACTTAGACCGGAAAATGTTTTCAATCAACTTTACTTCCTATTACTAACATTTTAATTACATCAATTTAACTTAAACAGTGCTTTTTAATGAGAATAAAAGCAAAAAAAGCGACATTCATGAACGGAAAGCTATTGGAGATAAAGTCTATCATTAAAGGTTCATTAGGTAAATGTTATTAAAGATCTAATTGATACAGGATTAGTCTGAAAGAATCTTTACTTTATTTATTTACAATTTTGAAAGTTGATTTCATGTTATCAGTGGTTTTATTAGCGTGTTGATTGAAAATAATTAAAGTGATAACATCGAGTGAAACCCACAACTTAATCATATGGTAATATGGAATTAATAACATTATCTCATTTTAGCCACGATTGCTTAGCCGTAAAAAAAACATTAATCAAATATTTATAATATAAAGGGTAATTTGTATACTCTCTACGGCCGTTTCTATAATAACTACTAAATTTATATTAGATAACAGTAGTTATAAATTGAATCTTAGGGTTAATTTAAATCAAGTGTTGAAGTCCCAGGTTATTTTTTTCATTTAAAATTTAAAACTTAAAATAAATTTCAATAGTGTTTACTATTATTCTATTTTTTAAATATATATATAATTACAATAATTTCTAAATTGATTGTATATCTCTTGTCAAGATGTCTGATTTGTCTACCCTGTATATAACGTAACGTAACTAGCCACGTAATAAAACAAAAAACAAAACTAGTATGGTATTTTCTTGATCCTTGCCTCTGTGCTTAATACATAACATACCTCCGAACCAACCTGAATTAACTTGTTTAGAAGGCTTTTTAATTTTCTGTTTCTGAGACACTGTAGATTTTGATACTGAATTCTTCGACGTACAAGGAAAGGTTTTCTTTGGTGCTTTAGTGCTTTTTGATGTCAATTTTAGTTTTGTGGTACGATGCGCTACGGTCGTACGATGCTGAGGGGTTGTCCGACGAGAAGCTACGGTAGAAGACGGCCGTCTGGTTGTAGAGGTACTCAATCTAGATCGAGTTGTATTTGGTCTCTTTGAAAGAGATCTCGGTGTAGAAGCGTTTATATCAACCCACAATTCTTGGTCAGAGTTGACTACCACTTGCTTTTGTGGTAGTCGTATAATTTTCACCGCGTCAAGCGCAGGCGTTTTCCTCGTCACAATAAAGTTCGTATGACTCTCAATGTTAATTGTCGTCTTAATAATTTTATTCTTGTCCGCACTGTTATTTTTCAAAGTATCGTTTTGTTTTGGAACTTTAGTTCTAATTATCACTTTAGAGTTTGTCTTGGGAATTAACGATATTTTAGGACGGTTTGATTCAGGAGAATCGTCGTACTCATCCCAAAAGTCGAAAGGATCGACGGATTCCGAGTTGGACAAGTCCGCGGAACGGGGTGGCGGATGGAGCGCGACCGCGACACACGCCAAAAGCGCAAGGAGCGCCAGGCGACGCGCCATGTGTCGAGAGTGTTTGCATGACGAAGTGCGCGGGCACTGTACGCTCAACGGCGACTTACCCAGACCACCGAGACCACCTTCCCTGCCACTGTCGTTAGACGTTGATCTCGCTTTCAATGCGCAACCACTAGGTCAACTCGTTGGGTCGATTTTACGCAGCTCTCCGTTAAACTAACTATTATATTTAATATTTCCTGTGAGGACTCAGTACCAATTAACATCTATAATCTGGTCATGGAAAGGAAGATCCGTGTAACGGAATTATATTCTTTTATTAAATGTTGTACAAGAAAAATTACCAATCGTTAAAATAATATCTCCCTTTTCTACTTTTTTATTACAATTAATAATTAACTAAGCAACACCTACTGTTTTGTCCCTGATATCTTATATATTATCTATTTACATAATGAATACTTATTTATAGTTAACTTAGGCTTATAGTTATGAATAAATTATACTCTCATTTGTAAAAGCGATATCAAATATCATATTTTATATGTATATATTTATGAAACTAAGCACATATATAAACATAACATTTTTAAATCTTCTAGAGGATTGTTACATAAAGACGTTATGACAATGATTACATAAAGTATGTGCAGTGCTTGAGCTTGTAATATTAAAATGAGTAAAGAACATTTATATAATAACATTTTGTGTTTATTTAAACATGATTAATACATTTTCTATAATTAATATATTTATACAGCCCTGTACCGAATCAGTGTAACATGATGCGTGAAATGTAGTGCAAACGCTACAGTTCGTTAGTGTGGAGCATAACCGCCCACAAACACACGATACCGTCACATTGTCGCGTAATACGTGTCACTGCGCAAACAATCATTATTTTACACAAAATTGTATGGTACTGTAAGGATTTTCACTTTAATTTATGTTTTCTACGTAGAAAATATTACGAACGTAGCGTAAATATCATAGATTTCAAGTAGTATTAAATAAAATAAGCTTTTTTTATAGGAAATATTTATTAAGATAATTTCTGGATATAGTAGTTTCGGGTAATTAAGATGTAATGTGAGAAAGACGAGAACCTCATCAATTTTAGTAATGGTTATTTATTAATAATTTAATATTAATTTAAAAAAATACTACTACATTCTATACAATTATGGGTACTAACCATCCCCGTTAATGAAATTACTTGTAAATGATTTCTCAGACTGAAGTCTTAATATAGATTTAACATTTTCTTCCAAAAAGTCAAAACCTCTTTCTACTCTTAACAGGTACTACAAAGTTCATAATGAATCCTGCCTCAAAATTGGTTTCTATATAATCGTAAATTAAATTAGACACTAATCTACCCAAAAGCATAATATAACAATGATAATAAAACATCTGCACAAATCAACATGCACTTTCATATTAATTCTGAATATGAAATCGTAATCGATTGGTCGCTATCGTAACAAAATTATTTAATTGAACATTATTTTATATTGATGTTACAAAAACATATTTATTTTAAAAATTACAAAAACATGTTTATATTTCTGTTACAAAAACAAAATTTACACATCACCGATATATTTATTTTCCTTATATTTCAATTGTTGTTTATAACATTATAAATAACTGTTTTACAAAGAGATGGAGTTTTACGTATAAAATAATGCGTAATTTGAGTAAATAAAAAACATTCAATTTGGGACTCCATAGTAGAACACTTTTCTCCGTAAATCTTGAAATGTATAACATACCTTTCTCATAACCTGCAAGCACAATACATTTTACCTCATCCATTTCAAAACATATGATAGTTACTCATATATAGAAAGTTACTTTTTTACGTTTTGTCTGACTGTCTGTTAGTTCGGACTCAAGTCCGAAAGGGCTGGACAGCCCTTGACGGATGTTCGGTTGGCGAAGAACTACACGATAAAAGATGATTTTTAATAGAATTATCGAAAAGAATTAAACCTTTTTCTTGATAATGAAATATTTACTTGGGTTTAGTTCAGTACCTTCATAAATATTTAAGCATATGATAACCTTATCTCTTCAAATCACTTTACTAAGTGACTTATTACCTGTAATGATATTTTAATACAACATTTGGGAACGGAAGTTGGTGATATTTCACTGACTGTACAATATTAACCATCTATCTCAAGCTATTAAGGCATTATGTTTTCTTTTTACTTACAGCATGATTGTAAGTTTAATGTCTTTGTTGTACAGTAATGATTTTTATCTTAGACTATCTTAACATTTTGAGATATTTAAAAGGGTGAATGTGCGTTTATGTTAATAGTTCAAAAAATAATTATAGGTTTCTCTTATTAACCTAAATTAAATTAAAGATTTGTATGTGACATTTGGTTTTTTGTATGACTATACATCTGAATGATTTGTGAAAAAAAAAGTTTCTAGTATCAGGGTCTTGGAAGATTTTAAATGGTGCTACTAAAAATCTTTGGAAAAAGATACATATGAAAGCTTTGGCGAAAATACAAATTTTATATGATTACTTATAAGAGTCGTTGGCCATATTTTAAGAGAAATACTCCAGTAATGTGCCGAAGAGAGGAGAATAGGTTACTTAGGTATTCAAACATTCAGCTTAATATATATTCTCGTTACCTGTCACAATAAAACTTTTATGACTCACCCAGCAATTGTAGTTTATGTTGGCAAAGGCAGTATAAATGAATTTGCAATCATTTCATCAGAGAAATCTCCATTTCTAAAACTTTATGATCTACTAGCAGAGACGACAAACGTTGTTTTGCTATATAAATTAACGGGCAACCACCTTTTATTTATGTAAGAAGTTTGAATATTTAGGGTGTACGTATTTTTAAATGTTACATCATAAAATTAAAAAAAAATATCCAAAAAAGAAACAAAATTTTGGGGTTTAAACTACCCTTGTCACTTATAAGCGTATAAAAAAAGAACCTTTTTCAGACTTACCGAATATATACATAAAATATCGTTACAATCGGTCAAACCAATACAAATCAAAACTCAGTACCCCGCCTCTATACAATTCTCAGGGTAAAATTAAAATGTATTATAGTATTATATAATTTTATATATTTTTTTGCACATGTTCAATAGGTTATAATTCAAACGTGCTTTGCTGTATTGTCGCAGTTATTTTCCATTACGAACGATACTTAATAATAAAAATAAAATAAAGTTGAATAAAATTAAGATGGTTAACCGTGTAATACAGGATATTTTATTTATAAGATTATTTATTTATTTCAAAACAACTTACTCACAGGTATACCAAAAATTTGTAAGATCGTTCCATATTTGAAAACACTTTTGTGATTTCACCCATTAATGCCTAAAACACATCAACACATCTATATAAATTATTTATAATGTGTAAATATAATATTTTTAATACATATTATAGTACTATTAAAAAATAAGATCATTACTCGTTTAATATTTATTGCCTATCACTAAAATATGGATAAATAAATCTCATGTGTGTGACATTGAAGTGTCTATTTATTTTTCAATGCAAATGTGAACGATACTTATAACAATAACTAGGCCGATATCTCTGTTTATTGCGGATAATCTATATAACAGCTGAACCGATTTTGACGAAACTTTCACTGGAAATTAGCTGACAGTAGCACTAACGTTGTTACAGCTGATGAAAATATAACTAGGTTCCCATGTCTATCTAACTTCAGTTATAAAGAAAATTTCTGCAAGTCTGAATATAGGATCGTTTTATATCAACTTTCATAATTATTAGGTGCAAAATATTTAAATTTATAGTTTTATTTAAGTGACAATATACAACATAAGTTCGTAAAATATTTAATTCAAGTAAGCTGCTTTTTAACATATTCCAATACAGCTAATGATGTTCCAAAAATTCACAGTTTTACTTTCAGCTACTCATTAACATTAACTCACTATGAAATTTGAAAATAATGACACCTCGCTTAGTTTTAACAGAGAAATCTTCAATTAATATTACATGGGAATCCGCATTAGTACTGTAAGACCGTTAAAAATAATAATGTATCCTAGTAAAAGCTTATAAAATCGAAAGCAAGGTTTAGTCACGGTTTCGGTTTTTGGATTTTAGTGTTCCGTACAAATCGAGGTGTTAGATATTAATAATTACGCAATTATTATCACTAGCCTTTATACAAACTTTTAAATATATCATTTCTTCATAACTAACTGATATTTAAAAAGGCTGAATTAGAAATTAAAATGGTCGATTAAATATTAGGTTTATTGCGTTACTATGACTAATCAAAAATACTAAACTATAGCATATAAAATATTTAAAGATTTATACGCTGTATTTATGATTTAATTATACTTGATGTATTCATGGCAATCAATATATATTTCATTCTGTTTCCGTTTGACAAAGAAATACTGCACTCTCTTTAAGTATTGTAAGTATTTTATCGTTGAAACTAAATCTGGATGTCATGTGTGGCAGATTATTGGAGCAGAGTTATATTGATTTCAATCAAGTAAAAAATAGTCTGGTATTAAAGGATAAGCAATTATCATTCAACTCGTGACCACAATGCCTAAATTATCGAGTTTCTAGGGAAGCAGCGAGGCGCGCGGTCGTGTGTCTTGCTGGTCGGTTCTTGCCCCGTCTAATAAACTACCTACATTGCCCTCATGCGATTGTCAAGCCGGGTACAAGAGAGTTCACTGCCATACAAGCTCAAGTGTACAGCGACGGGGTCATTGCCGCAAAACCGGTAACGTACATACCGCACTTATGTTGTAAGACATTATAAATCTCTAAATATTAAAAATATTTTAAAGTTTTATCAAGGAATTTAATAAATTAAATATTGTAATAACAGTTATAATTGTTATAAATTTCAAAATACAGGAATATATCAAAATGTCAAGTTTAATAATGTTGAATTTCAAATTTTTCATCTTAGATTAAATACTATTTAAACTTATTTAGAACTTTCTTTTTTGGTCTAATAATTTTGATGGAATATAATAAACACAAACTTGTTTTATTTATTAAATAAAATCAAACTTAATATCCTTAATGGGATTTAGCGTGTTTAAGTTTCCATTAACTTGTAAATAGTCTGTAATACAGTAATTGTTCACACAGTTGATTCAATAGGTATAATAAATCAGTAAAATCGTGTATCTGTACATTTAATGAAAAGCCAAAAATTATGATATCCTTCATGTGGTGAAAAATAAACATGAACGCGAGCAAAGCCGCGGGCAAAATGTAATCTATAATATATCCATACAATATAGTTACAAAATAAACTTGATTTATTGTTGCAGCTTTATTTAATAATTAAACCATGAGGAACTGTATTTTTACAGTATTCTTTTGTTTTTCCTTCTTTGCTTGTCATCTATGTAATGATTCAAACCCAGTTGTCATACAAATTAAGGAACTATTTCAAGGAGGAGAACTTGAATCGAAAGAAGTAAAAGTAAGTAAAATTTCTCTTTCTCAACGATTAAAAAGATATCATGAATTAACTCCTTTGACTTGCTAAATAGTCATATTTTAATTTGTCTGTAAATCTACGATAGGCTTCAAATTATTGTTACTTTAATGATGTACAGAGACGTACTACGATGAAGATAAGGGAAGAATTCTTTAGGTATATTGTAAAGTCAATATTTAAAAATATGTTAATAATTTAATATATGTTCATGGATAACAGTGAAGGTGTTGTATTTCGGTCTGGTATTATTCATTAGAAGATTTATTAAAAACGAAATGACTCTATCATGCAAATGTTAATCGTTTCAGATTTGAAGCTAATAGTTAATGTATGTAATCTCACATTATGATATGTACTTATAAGAAAATTTATTGCTTTCTAATCTACCTATATTTAAAAAAAATGTAATTATTCATCGAGCTTTCTCTACGTCTTAGAAAATAATGATTCATTTTAACAAAATGCCATAAATATTTTGTTTGTAAGTTTTCTTAATTTATATTAAATTGAGTTCGTAATATTCCCACTACTATTTTTGACCTTAATATTTGCGTAAACAGCAACAAAATTAATAATGTATATATGTATAAGAAAAAACAAACATAGAAATATGAATTAAACGAAATACGTTATAAGAACAGAATAAAGTACTATGAAATGTAAATATGATGATTATAACAAAGTCATTTTCCTAACCCGTAGTAATTGTTCACAGTTTAGGCGTAACATAAGCATTAGTGGAAATGAATTCATGTTAGATGGCGTTCCATTCCGTATACTATCTGGTTCCATACACTACTTCAGAATTCCTCACGAGTACTGGCGGGACAGATTACGAAAATTAAAAGCTGCTGGCCTTAACTCCGTTTCAACGTACGTATTAACAACATTAAGACAACACTAAAGATGATACAAGTCAAATATATTTAAAGCTAATTCTAACAATCTAATACGTTTTAGGTACATAGAATGGAGTAGTCATGAACCTGAAGAAGGAGTTGAAACATTTTCAGGGGACAATGATATAGTAAATTTTGTAAAAATAGCTGAAGAAGAAGGCTTGTATGTGTTACTTAGACCGGGTCCTTATATATGTGCTGAAAGAGATTTGGTAATTGTTTAAAACATTTAAATATGATAAGTTGAAAAAATTGTTTGTATATATATATATATATATATATAAATTGGCTGTCATACCATTGATATACTTGCTTTAAAACTTTGGTAACTCATAGCTCAGTTTTACTCGAACGTTATATATAGAAGTACTAGCTGACCCCGCAAACGTCGTTTTGCCACATAATAATAGGGGTTGACTGTAGAGGGGTGAAAATGGGGGGTTGTATGTATTTTTATATGCTGTATCTTAAAAAATTGAAAAAAAAAATTCGTACAAAAATTAAAAAAAAAAGTTTAAGGGTAAACAACCCTTATCACTTAGGGGGATGAATAATAGATGTTGTCCGATTCTCAGGCCTACTGAATAACTATATAAATTTTCATAAGGTTCGGTTGAGCCATTTCGGAGGAGTTCAAGTTCGAACACCGTGACACGAGAATTTTATATATTAGATATTATTAAAATCAATGTTTGTATGTTTGGTATTTCTTCTGTAGTACCAACACGCCGGGTAATAATTATTGTGAGATAACGATAATTTTTATTCAATCCTACCTTATATTTTTCGTAAATAAAATCGATTACGGATAAACCTTAGAAGGTTAGATATGATCTAATAATAGTACGGTGTGTACAGATTGTATTAAATTTAATACTAAATAAAAATGGAGTATGTCTGTATTTCAGGGAGGACTACCTTACTGGTTACTCGGAAAGTATCCAAATATAAAGTTACGTACAACAGATATAGGTAAATTTAACTCAAAAAGTATATAATTCAACAATCTATACCTATCTATATGTGTATCTCTAAACGGAGGTCAAGTTTATAACAACATTTAGGTTATAAAAATCTTATAATCTTCCAAGGATACTAAACACATGTTGTTTTTAAAAATTTTATACAACAATCAAAGTATTATTTACGAATATTTTACATAGCATAATTTTAGCTGTAAGTTACCGTTAAGAGTAATCAGTTTTTCACTTGGCAATTTTGATATGATTTATGAAGAAAAATATCTTTATATTTGTTATATAATATCTCAGATGTCATGAATTTTTAAAAATGTATAATTTAATTTATAGATTTTATAAATGAAACTAAAAGGTGGTTTGCAAAGTTATTTGCATTCCTAAAGCCCTTACTTTACGGCAATGGCGGGCCGGTGATTTTGGTTCAAGTGGAAAATGAATATGGTAGCTACGGAGCGAGTAAGCCTTATATGGAACAAATACGCGATATTATATCAGAACATGTTGAGGAGAATGCTCTACTTTACACCACAGATGGCATGTACAGATCATATTTTTTCGATGGTTCAGTATCTGGAACTCTTACCACTATAGATTTTGGTCCCAGTAAGTCAATTTACATATCTATAGATATATTATATAAAATAATTGCTGAATTTTTGTCTCGTTAAAACTCGAGAACGGCTGAACCAATTGTCAAACCGTCAGAAAATATTTTTATTTACTCTTTTCTTTTATTTCTCTAAGAAATTGATAGCACTAAAGACAACCATTTTCAAATTTCATAGTATTTCACGTGCA
>JAOSYY010024176.1:0-13453 GCA_025727935.1 Hebomoia glaucippe
TTGTGCGCCGTGAGTGCCCTAGTCTGTGTCGGTGCTTTGGCTACAATCGTTCTTTGCTATCGACAGTGCCAGCCGGCACGTGGTAAGTCTCTAATCTCTTGTAAGTAGTTTAGTACTAAACTTTAGTTTCTACGAACATCCAGCTTACACGTACTTATATCTTTAACGTGGTTCAGTTGAGATTTATACAGGCTGTTTGGGGACTGCTCCCGAAAACTGAGATGGGGATAGTACTTAAGACATCTTTGATTAAGGGACGGAAAGAATTTTGATCCTGACTAAAAAAAGACGGGAGCAGTCCCCAAACACCCTGTATAGGGTTGATGCAACAAGTATTTATTCCATAGTATTTTAAAATGAGAGTTGGTGTGTCTGTTTGTTTTGTGATATCGTATATCATAAACGGAACGACTGATTTTGTTGCACTTTTTATTTGTTTAAAAGCTGATAATCCCGATTGGGTTTTTAGCTATATTTGTGTCGTATGTTAGTAAAATTTATTTTTTTTTATGTATTTCAATCGAGATTATTACCAAAATGTTAATTTCCGATCTATTATTTAATAACGAATTAAATCATTAAAATTAAATGTAAAAATGTAGTTAATTTACAGCTTTTCTAACGTCAGTAAAGTTATTCAGAACAAAAATATAGTCGAAATAACTTCAAAGCGCTCGCTCACCTAGGAATAATTTAAAACTTTTGTCAGTCAATACTTGGGTTAATAAACTCCCCGACGTACATTAAATACTATCAGAATCATTGGTTTAAACGCACCGTTACAGATCATCGTGCAACAACAAACAAAAGTAGTTAAAATCGATGACAAAATATATGAGCCTTTAATAAATTTTAAATGGCGTATTGAGGGCGCTACTGTTTGTCATAAAATTATTAAATAAATAATTGATTTACTTAATTGTTAGTAATATTGTGGTTACCTCTACATTAGTCAAATACAGAGTATATATTATGTATTTACATTCTAAATTATTAATTTAAATGTATATATGTATATATTTTCTTAATTAAGAGTCATAAATGTCTTTTCTGCAAAAAAAAAATATATTATTCCATGTTTTTTAGATTTTATATACAGAATGTTTGGGAACTGCTCCCGAAAACGAAGACGGGTGATAGTACTAATGACACCTTTGATGAAGGGATGGAATAGAATGCGATTCTGGCTAAAAAAAAATAATAATTTTAAAACATTTTATTAGCGTTATTTCGCTGCATCATGTTATTTCAGCTGTTTTTGTTATCATGCTTCATTGCTGGTTCTTTTTTTAGTAATGTAATGTATTTTTATGAAACTATCATTTCATTTAGCTGTACTTACTAGATGGAGCGTAAATAATGCTTATAAAAAGTTTAAAAAAAAATGTGTCTTTTTTAGTCAGGATCATTTTTTTCCGTCCTTTCATCAAGCTGCCTTTAGTACTATCACCCGTCTTCGTTTTTGGGAGCAGTCCCCAAACATCCTGTATATTTTGGTAGATCGGACAATTTTTAAAAGGCTAACTATTCTAAGCAACTACTAGAAGTATAATTATTATAATTGTTCTAGGAGAGAAACCTGAAAAAGCAAAAGGACGAGATGAATCCACAAAGGATTTGCTAGAAGACAAAAGTGAGGCCAAGGACGAAAAACATTCGGACACAAACCCAGACATAATTCCCATAGAAAGCAAACAGAATATAGCCGTAACGGAAACTGCGCAACCACTGCTCTCACACTCCCATGGCCACTGTTGCGATAGGTCTATATGTGACCAATATGTCGTTCGACCTCTACAATACCACGTTCATCCGTACAACATTGAGGCCAATACACCGAATTTAAGCTTGGAACCACTAGATCTCAGTTATTTACCCTCTGAGTATAGGCTGCCTCATGATAAGGTTTACGAAGATTGGTTGAGGTATAAAAATGCTTTACCTATGGACACAAGTAATCTGGTGAGTACATAAAAATTTCATCAGAAATATTTTTCCCTAATTTAAAGCAATAATGAAGTGAATATAGACAATTGGCTTACTTGGTGGTAAGTGGTAAGGCACAGTGTATTTTTTTATACAAATTTATACGTGATATGTAGAGTAGACGTTCGAATAACATAGCTTTTATTTTAATTGTGTCTTCAAAAACTTATGACATTCAAATATTTCATCGCAGAGTTTTGAAATATAATTTTCAAAGTATAAGTCTTAGCAATGTAGTTTCAGTGAATATGAAATTGTTAGGAAATTCAAACATGATACAATTTATTAATAAATGCAAACGCAATTCATTTCCATAAAGTTTATTTTACCTGTACAAAGCCACAATTATAGAATTTAAATCCTCGCTAATTATCAAACTTATACAGGTTGGAAATTTCCATAAGCTTTCGAAAGTTTAATATTAGCTGAGTTAATATTTTTACTCGGTATTAGCATTAAATATTGATAATTCGAAGATTCGAATAAGATTTTTTGAGAGGCGAGAAATGAAGATGTTATTTTTTTTAATTTTTCCTTATAATTTCAACTTATTAGAATTAGAAAGCAATCTGAAAATAAATGTTTCTTGTATTTTTTTAACGAAATGTTATTTTTGAAAAGCTCCCACCACATCAGATGGTGCCTCAACCAAACACGATATACAGCAGCATTAAACGGAATCCCTTGAAGTTGGTCAAGATGCCTGAACTGGACCCTTGTCGCTTAGAGGTCCCGAATTATCAACGGACTTACTCACCATCGCTACAATTGAACCCAGACAACAACACCGCAAGATACAATAATTCACAGATTAACGAAACTTTGGGCAGTTTGACCGAAAATGGCAAGTGTCTCACTAGTAGTAGTGACATTTCACTAGTAAAATAATATTCTATTTAATTTCTGTCTTAACATACCCTAAATATGTAGATTTTTGCAATATTTGTTTGTATTGTTAACCCCACGATCCCTGTAATAGTGATAAGTACTCTTAAACATATTTTTTTTGGTGAAAACAGATTATAAAATGCTTTAAAATTCACGTATCTATCTATCTGAAAAAAGTCAGATTTGCATCATTAGCTTCGTGGATACCCTACATAGAGACTCATAAACTAACAAACTACCCTTTATAATATGAGTATAGATTGTTAACTATTTGAACCAGTTTCAAACTTGGATGTATGGCTGTTCCAGTTTTCCAGAACTGTAAAATTATAAATCCAAGATTGTCATTTGTTCATTCCATACAGAGTCACGGATAAAAGCTAGCATTATAAAAGAAAAATCTAAGTGAAAATTTTCATAATAACATGTCAGGGCTGCTAACTGCATAATATGTCGTTGAATAAAAACGTGCAGAACTCGTTGTATTTTTCACCCTCTGACCTACTTTGGAACATGAAATGACAGCCCTGAGGCGTAGAATAATTGAAAACAGTGCGGACATTGTGAAAAAACGAACAAACTGGTTAACGCTCGGTTTTTATGCAGTTAATTGATATAACACTGAGATCTTTGACTTTTATTAATTTCACGTTGAACTGCTGTTTGATGTTTACATTTGTAGATATTTATTCAGAAATCCAAATCAATATTCTTATAATTGCCTAATCGAAAATAACTTTGTATGTACATAATATAATAAATTTAACGTCTTATTTTAAAGCTGGAGGTGGCAGTGAAGCCATGATCGTTATAGTGTGTAGTATAAGTTTCGTAATCTGAAAAACCAGTAATATATTGTGACGTTCATAACACTAGAAATCGAAGAACAAGTTATTTGGTTGACTGTATTCCGAGATAATAGTACGAATTCTCCTGATTGCTTTAGTTTAGAACTAAATTCTATAGCGTACCAGTTCTTCTAGACGTGATTTCTGTAGCATGTAAAATAATTGTTTAGACTGATTCTAAATAACTATTTCAAATTAATTATTTTTCTTTTATATAGTTATATAAAGTATATATCTATATATATATATTGCGACTGTCTTATAAAGTAAAATAAGCGACTTTATTTTTTTTTATGTAAACATCAAACATCTTTTATAAAACCAAGCTTAAGTTTTTAGAGTTTGTTAAAAGACAGGTTTTTATCATTTACCTACTGTAATAGTTTATTCTGTGTCTTTTCGCGTAAGTGAATATTAGTTCGTAGATTAGCACGGAATTGTTCTAAATGTACTTTATTATTACAGAACGCCCACAACAAGGCCAGGCCGAAACAACGTCCAATACTACTCACACACAGCGATGAAACAAATGGATTTTAGTGTGAATGTGTGTGAGTTATCATAGTGTGCGTTTTTGTGTTACCGCGAAATAAAACTGTAAACAAGACGTGACTGACTCCAAAGTCTAGTTAGACGGTCGGTGTTTTAATCCCTCGGGATAGGCAAGGATTAGCCTGTTATGTTTTGACAATTGTCGGGTTTTACGTTAATATCGTTGTTCTATGTAAATTGGTGTTATAGAATAATACGGACATATGCAATTATTAAAAGAAAAGATTGTTTTACAGGCTGTGGTAATTGCTGATTCTGAATTTGCGAATTTTTGTTTTTTTTTTTTTATTTTCATAATTATCGTTGATTAATAATTTTTAAAATTAGTTTGAAAAATCAGTTGATTATTTCTATTATAAACGTCTCTAGGATGGGCTCGGTCACTTCTTGTAACACAGATCTAAGATTGTAAATATTAATTATTATCGTTAATTACATTTAATGATTGCAGATTGAATTGAATAATTATTTATTGTAAAATATTAATTATAGTTTTATTAATAACAAAGACTGTAATATTGTTATTTTAAATAAATTGTTTATAGATGTAAGTAATTTTTAATTATTAAATATGGTAATTAAACAAGTTGTTTTCATTTAAACTATTTACCACATAATTTTTATTCTGGTTATAAGAATTCATAAAGTTGTAGTCCCAAATCATTGCTGAATTAAATTTCTATGTACGAACTGTGCTTCGTCATCCGGGCCTAGTTCCAATATTTTTCACACTCCTTTTATACTCTAAAATGTTAACGCAGGATCGAAATGACGATCTTTTAGTTAAGCTTAAGGAATTACTTAGCGCTTGATCAAGTGCATCCTTCTATATACTTACTACTTTTTGTACATCCTAACGTACTTAAAAAATAGGTCTCCTACTGTTTTAAATGAAATTCAAGTCCAGTACAAAATTTCGATATGCCGTTTTCAAACTATATACATTTCTATATATAAGCCTGTCTACCGTTAAACGCCGCCCAATACATATTCGACCGAGATTTCTGATATTGTAGATACCAACTCAAGTGTCAATACACTCAACTCAGTATGTCAAAAACATACAAGTATCCAGTATCTGTGAATATATTGATTTACTTCGATTTAGAATATTCAATTCGCTTCTTAGCTTTATCATATAGCTTAAGTATTTTGACGACGCAGAAATGCATTACGAAAACAATTAGGTGGTTATGTGGGATTCGTCCTTTCATAGTTAGTCTGATGAGCCATAAGCTCTCAGAGTATCAGAAGGGATTACAAAAAAATCTCCCTAGCTTGCCGACGTTTCCGCTCAATCACGGGACTGAGTTTGCAAAACTGCCATAGCGCAGGTGGTGTGTTACTATTTTTCAGGCTACGGAAAAGAGAGAAAGAGATGAGCATATCTTCTAAGCCCGTGTCGTCAGTGCTGAATGGAGAGAGTGGAATTGACTCCATCACTTCCTCGCAGAAGGATTGCACGGTATATAGCTATCCGCGCTATCACACTCGCCCAAAACGTCCAGTTACTTTTAATAGCTAATAGGCTAAAAACGCGAACGTCTTCTATAAAAAAGGTACACATAGCTACACGCATAGTTTTACCATTCTATTATACCTATATAGAATTAAGATTTGTAATGGAAATATGCATTTACCTATTTTTAATTGCAGCGTTTAAAATAACACGAATGATGCAGACATCACATTATATAGACAGATTAATGTAGCAAGTTTCATATTTATTAATAGGTATATATATATAAAAAAAATACGTAACACGGTACTGGCTGTATTAACAGTTTAACTTTAAGATATGAAACCTCTTTCCGTCCGTTTGATTTGAGAACATTTAAAAGTACTGTGAATATGCTCATTGTGACGCATGCTTCATCATAGACCACGTTTTCGAGTGAAACGTGGTTAAAAGCTTCTACTATTAAGAAAAAAATACAAAGTTTTACTATGGTTAACCAAACAAATATTTTAGACGTTTTTATCTCGATACGACAATACTTAGAAGTGCATTAATTCCGGTTTCTAAGATAATGCTACATTGCTAGATTCTTATTTATAAGATAAGCTAATAAAAGCTCTCTTAAAATTTGAATGCGGCAAAAGTTTCGTTTCTAAAGTCGAATTTTCAACGGTATAACTGCAGATTTATTACAAAAGGGTCAAAATGAGACCACATATTTTATCTTATTTAACGCTAATGTCAAATTACGTAGATAAATAAGAAACCAATTATACACGGGCGTTTAAAAAAAACAATCTCCTCATTAATACCAGTTTTTATACTGATTAAATCGTTGATATTTCTCATCGTTTCCTGTTCAAACTATTCAAATATGTAAATTGACTCGTCAGGCATTTCATTAATTGCTAAGTTATCAAGAGACACGGTTAGACCAGATAGGCCTATATTTATTGCTAACTAGATTTTACCGGTGTATTTTTCACGCGTTTTTACTACCTTCACTTGTAAAAATACAATTAACTCTTAGAATTAAGGCTTCCAAAATGTTGTATTGAATAAAGTTGTTGATACATGGTTTGAAAGTACAATAATAATATATATTTTTCGAATATTCCACGAATTTATTGGAAGACGACTAAAAGCGGTTAACAATATTGACTTGAGACTATGAATCGGTATCCGTAACCCGATCTACGAGTCCATTAAAACGTTATTTGGGGTACAGAAAGAAAAGAGTTTGGATCATAACGGGTATTTAGTGTTTAGTCTCTACCTTAATTACCAAAGAGAGATATGTACGTCCTATTTAATCTTATGATGGAGTCAGAAATTTCAACTTATTAAATTCTTTCATATATATTTTCGTTAAAATCACTGTTATAGGTAAAATTTATCTGTCAACACCGAACCATTTAGCGAATTTTAATCCTTCGGCTAGGTATCGCGTTGAATTTAACTTCAGCCGAGACTAACCCCTAGAGCCTGACATAACCCTTCGCCGCGCCGCTTGTAATGCCAACGATATCATCGTTGTTTTCTCCACGGTAACCAAAAAATAAGGTTTATCTAAAGTACAGAAGATTTTTTTTAAATATAATATTCATCGTTAAATGTAAATTAACAATACTGAAAAAAATTTTCAAATCAGACTACCGGTTCCTGAAGTTAGAGCGTTCAAACAAACAAACTCTTCAGCTTTATATATTAACAGTCTAGATACGTGAAGTAAAACCTTCGAAACATTTTTGAATAGTATTGGATTATGAATTGAGTTAAAATACTAATATCATAAAGCTGAACTTTATAATAGTATAGATATCCCAAAAAAAATATTAAAATTTAATTATCAATACAAATCGATATCTATAATTAAGCGAACAGCGATCTGTTTTACACAAAAAAATACAAAACTTATTGACATCAGTACATTTTGTATGACAATCGGGGGCATAAATAACTCGTTTTAAACGTGTTTAGAGCTCCCGTTTCGACTTAAAATATTCCGTATTCAATGTTATTCTTTTGCTTTAAATATGAAACAGTTGAAGCTTTCAAATCTTTTTATTTCTTGTACATGAATAACATTTAATTACCTTGTTAAACGAAAAATGGACGTTTTATTTTTAAAGCAACGTGCTATACATCTCGTCGTTTCCATTCAGCGTATGTACGTTTTATATGATTTATAAAAACTTAAAACGTAATTTAACATAAAACATTTGAATTACATGAACAATTTTGTCTATTAAATTTTGACATTTTGAGAATCTGTGTAACCTAAGTACATGCACTAGATATTCCTACTGATACTATAAATTGATAAGGATTTTCTCTTATTCAGTAAAGTATTATAATATTGCGCGTTTTAAATATAGAACGCTTAAGGCTTGTTTAAAATTATATTATTATGTTTAAAATTATATTTAAAACCTAGTAGGTATTATAATAAAATTGGCATAGACTCTTATTGATACATATCAGTTTACATTAATTATTATCGGTCAAAGTCATAAAAATCTCTTAAGGCTTTAAGTTAACTCTTTAAAACACTCAGTCTTAATTTCCATTTAGAAAAGTCAACAGTTACTTTACTGACCAAAAACAAAAAAAAATCAGACATGAAAAGTTATCCACTGCGGACAGCCAGTATATCTATTATATAATAAAATTTGTAAGATTACTTTTGAGGGTATCCGAATATTACATTACTGTACGGACCGGACCCACGTCCTAACAATATAAAAGCTTTGTAATGTAGTAATGATTAATCCGATATTACCTTTGCGGTGGATTTGAACTCAAATAAACAAGATGAAATCGGATTATCAACGGTCAGCCGTCCGTGAGTTGACCAGAAGTTTCATATTACTTTGCCACATTGGTACATAATTTTCAATAATACCCATAATTTATTAATCTATTTTGCTATTTTGATTTTGGTATTTTTTGATTGTAAAATTATTATGTAGACTTTTTCAGTATTCTCTGTATAGTATAACTAGATGACCCGGCCACGCGTTGCTGTGGCTAAGGTTTTTGTTATATTAAATTGTAAATTAGTAAGCATTATTATTATTAATAAAACGTTTCTGCTTTTGACACAGTGCCATCTATTGAATACCTCCTCAATTTTGTCAACAGATATTGCCATCTGTTAGAATCGTTTGGGCCTAAAAATTAATTTTGAATCCTAAATATACAAATAATAATTCACAATAATATAATATTGTGACTATAAATTGATAAATAAACTTTCCTTCTATCTTTTAAGTTGGAACATGGTACTGATTTTAAAGAAAAAAAAACTTAAAATCGTTTCAGTAGTTTCGGAGTTAGTCCCGAACAAACGATTTTAAGATAATGTATTTCGACTATGGCTATGAATTTTCAAATTAGAACAAATCTGGTGTTCATACTTATCAAAACAGGTTATTTTGTGGAGAATAGTGAAATGGTTAATTTAATGGTCTTAAATTTACCCGAGTGTTACACATTCTACTGTGACTATTTCTAAATTGAAATCTATATTTATTAGTTAATGGATCGTGCCGCTAAAAAGCAGAGGAATCGAAAAAATGAAAATAGTTTCCTAAATTAGGGAACGGTGCCGCGCGATGCAGCGTTGATATCTTGTATACATGATAATTATTTTAATTTAATGATGATTGGTATAATGTCACATATTTATGATGATGAAACAAGTTAGCTATCTGCTAGTGAAAACCCCATCAAATTCGGAACAGCTAATTCTGTGATTAGCCTGATTAAACAGCCACACAAACGGGCAACATTTATATTTTATAAATTGTGTTTCGTATAAGTGTATTCTATATACATACATAAGTATTAATATAAACGCTGTTTTGATTAGAAACAGGCGGTTCAATTTTATTTATACAGGGTGTTAGGGGACCGCTCCCGAAAATGAAGACAGATGGGACGGAAAAAAATCGATCCTGATAAAAAAGAAACATATTTTTAAAACGTTTCATTACCGTTATTTACGCTCCATCTTGTTAACAACGCTACAGCTAAATGAAACGATAGTTTCATAAAAAATACATTACTTTAATTAAAAAAAAGAACCAGCATTGAAGCACGATAACAAAAACAGCTGGACTAACATGATAGCGCGAAATATAGCTAATAAAAAGTTTTAAAAGTATGATTTTTTTTTTTAGATTTCGTTTTGTTTCCGTACCATCATCAAAGTTATCATGAGTACTGTCAACTGTTTTCGTTTTCGGGCGGGGTCCCCTAACACCCGTTATATAATACCAATACATAATAGAAAATCTTTTTCCATCCGGGACAATAGTATTTGATTAATTCTGAGCCACTAGACATCAAGTTAATGTTTATTACGTATATTACAGTAAACAAATGTATATAAAGGGAATGCTTGTTTACATAATATAAATAAACTCTCTCGAGCCCTCTTGTCCCTTTCGTCCAAGCGGAGATAACAAGGTGTAATCGGCCGATCCAGAAACGAAACTTATATATACTCACTTACCAATTCACCGTATTTGAAGTATCCAATTAACAGAATATACGTGATGTAAAATCGTAATAAATATTTTTTGAGTTGTTAACATTCACGGTATGAAAAACGGCTTTTCTGGTAACGAGATTTATATAGAACCACGAAATACGATAAAATATGCTATACCAGTATCATAGAGTAATATGAAAAAGATATTACGGAGCGGAGTTTCAATATAGTTCTTTGAAAATATCGACATTAATCTATTTTCCTCGCTTTTTCTAGTTTAGGCTGGAGCAGATACGATTTTGCGAAATACCAGATTTAAATTGTAACTTTCAATTCACTATACACTATAATAATTGTAACTTTGAATATTATGAGATTTAGTAGTATTCGAAGAAGGTCGTATAGGGAAATTCTGTAAACATTCGCGATGTGACGATATCAAGAATCCTTTACTCCTTAGTAAATCTTGATCTGTTTCGTTTTATTTACAACAAAGCACGTATGTACAGATAATGTCAATTAGCCCGACATGTGTTTCTTTGTGATTTGCGAGACATTCACTGCGACATTGTAGCTAGTGAACGATACAAATTCCTGCAAAACAATTGTGCATGTTGAGGCTTTGAAATTTTAAACGACGGTATCATATTATTGTGATGTTGCTAACGGATGGCATTACAGTGATCTATCTGCAAGTTCTCCTAACAAAAGACGCTAGTTAAAATAAATTTGTACTAAGCAATATATAATGAAAGGATATTTAAATACATAAACGTCACCTATTTCTATATTTCGTAACTACAAAACATTATATTTGAATATTTAATGAATTTTGCTGTACAGTAATTGGATATTTTAAGCTGAATTGCAGAAAAACTAGACCGTGTTTTTAATAGCACTTATGTATCACTAAATACGTCGATCTAAAAACAAAAATAACATTAAATTTTAAAATCAAAGTATCATCAGATTTATTAAATTTAATGATACATTTTTATCGACGTACATCGTACACCTGCCGTCTTGCTTGTTAAAATACCTGAGTGAATGAGATCGGCGAATGTATGAATGAATGAGTTGATTGTGCGGCGCCGTTTGGTATAAAAACTAAATTTCATATACGTAGTTTTTTAGTCATACCGTAGTATTTAAAATATCTTAAAGTATTTTCGTATTTTTTAGCAGTAAATAAACTTTAGTCATCTATCATTTTAGGTATATAAGAAAAGCTTAATAATGAATGTGTTGGTCTATTGTAAGTAAGGTTGGGTATCGCGTTACCCCGAGTTCGATTCCTATTTGTTCTAGCAAGTATTTACCTATTATATAATCTAGAAACAGATAGGTACAAACGGAACGTCTTCCGAGTCTCATTATAATAATTATGTAAACCACGGTGACACGTTTAAACATATCTTCATAAATTATAGCTAAGAGCCATGTCGATCATGTCAGCTTTAAAAAAAACCGCATCGAAATCAGTCCATTCCTTTAAGAGACGTCAAATTTACATCCTGTTAGTTCGGGAGTTGTATTATAAATATGCTGACACCGTAATGCTTAATGTTTAATGATGTAATTTTCGTGAAATATACAAATGAATCTCAGGTTCATGTTGACGATTGTCATAAAAAAGAATTATGAGTCCACATTACTGTGTGAAGTCAGGCGTAATATAAATAGAGTTTCCAACACGGGCATAATCAATATTAATTTTCTTATAAATATTCAAAGCTGCCTTAAAATATCCGTAAGACTGTACCAGCAATTTTTAATTAAGTAGTTCGCATGAACGTTGCGCTGTTTTAATATTTTTAGATAAAAATGCCTCGTTTTAAAATTTGTATCTTAGAGCAGCATTTTAAGCGATCATTATTCTTATGCTCATATTTGTAAAGCCTTAATGCTAGAAATATTATAATGATTTCAACGAATTAATTTGTCTATAATTTTTTCATAGGCAAGTGGGCGATCTGCCTTTTATACGCACCATACTTTTTTAAATGTTAGTTTCAAACAAGATCGCTTCAGCCATTATATAAAACAACGTAACGTAATCCAATAATTCCTTTACATAACTTTGTTATTACGGCATGTTTGCGGATATCCGGTATTTGACTTTAGAATATCAAGCAAACGCCGGTTTAAAGCATCAATTCCATCAAGTATTACGAAATTTATAAACGATAATACGTCTTAAGAGAACCTTGGCCATAACTTACTGTGCGTGATTAAGCCCGCCTCGCAAAAAAACCTACCAATGAGAATCGATTGTTGCTTGTTTTTTTTTAATTAATGCACAGATATAGGCGGTGACAGGAGGTACTTTACATGCCCTTAGTATGTCACGATCAAAACGAGTTTCATACGTCCTTAATAATATACTTGAATTTTAAGTACGTTAAACTTCCTCTTAATAATTGCCAATATTGATATTCGAAATGGTTCCTATACAATTTATTGCTGAGAAAAAGCCTTATCGTGTTGGACTTAATCTACCTCTTTACCAGAATTTATCACATTTAATTCAGAGTACAACATACTAACGTATAGAGATACTAATTTATTTATAATTACATATTTTCACATGTTTTCACCCTACAGCCAGGGATGGCGAACCTTTGTGTACCAACGTGTGACTTTTCTAGAGAAATGTTTAATGAGCTCATAGACGTGCTATCAAATAATTTTGACTTTGCAATTGGGAAAATAACAAATACTATATCTATATGTTATAATTTAGTACTTATTATTATTATTATACACACGTTTTTCTCGTATGAATTTAGTAATCAGTGACGTGTCTATAATTTTGTGTCGCGTTCAATTAATGGTACGCGTGCCCTAGGTTTGCCATCCCCGGACTATTCTAATAAACTTAGCACAATTTGATTGAACCATAAGCATTTTTAAGTAATAGTATTGTTCTAATATCTCATTATTATTACCTACTAAATCATATATTAATACTAATAAATGCTTCCATGATTTGTCAATTCGATGTACTCTAAATGTTTCAATGAGGTGTTCATCATAAGACGTATTTAAGATATTCGCATTAAAATATTTTTTTGTTTTTAGTGAGTTTTTGTCGGATTAAATACTTACCGTCACGTCAATGTCATATTTACATAGCGTCGGATAAAATTCAAATAAACATTACACTTTTAGGCGTAAGAGGAAGAACAAGCGGAGAGGAAATATAGTCAAAGAGCTTATCCA